>JBAMJV010013490.1:0-27040 GCA_037951105.1 Echinarachnius parma
CATGTAGGATATAAAAGTATTTATTAACTCCAAACTATGTAGTACAAATCCGTCACATTATATACCGCTTCCACATGTAAAACACAAGATGAAGAGAGAGCCAGCTAGAAAGAGGGTCTTGATATAATGGTGATCAAAACTAAACTCCTCTTCAGAAAGCCAAAACATATCGTATTTATGCAGAAGGATACAAGTATAAAATATGAGGGTAGGTAACATTGTGTCAAAGGGACAAAGACATGAATGAGGGCCGCCAAGACAATATATTACTTGGTCAAGGCTCTAGTTTTATGACGGGGCTTAAACATAATAGAGGTAGTCTTTCATAGGTATTGGATTAGAATGAATGCACTTGGTGTTAATGTGGGGGAGGATTACAAAGATATAAACTGGGTGTTAAGTGCATCTCAAACTAAGAATAAGGATTAGGGTACTTTATAACTAACTGGGTTTTGGGACCATACTATACAACAGTATGTCCGCAACTGCCCGTTGTCCGTATGTCCGTATGCCCGTGTGCCCGTTGGTGCGCACTCAGTTTTGCGTCTTTAGTCGTGTCCACACGATAAAAGCCAATTCTCTAGAGTTGGAACTCTTAAGAATTGAAACCGGAAGTTGTGAGCGCGCCTTTCTCATTTGAGGTCATGTGCTCTCACTTGACTTGTTTTCTCACCGGAAGCATATCTCGGCCATAAGCAGGCGCGCCGATTCCACCGAAAACACAATGCATTGGGGGGGGGGGGGGGGGGGGGGGGGGGCAAAGCATTGTTCACAAACAATGCTCGCCCCCCCCCCCCCCCCCCCCCCCCCCCCCCAATGCATTGTGTTTTCGGATGGAATCGGCGTCAGTGGCCATAAGGTCAACCTAAACCACGAGGCTCGTGGTTGATCGTGTCCAAACGGGTAAAAAAAAACTAGACTGCGTGGATTCGCGCGCTCATTCTGCGCACAATCTTGTAGTTATCTTGTGGTTTGCAAACCACAAGATAACTATAAGTAACTACTAGCATGTCCAAACGGGCGCAAACTACAAGATACTTACAAGATACCTTTAAGATTGCAAACCACAAGATAACTACAAAATTGGCTTTTACCAAAGACGCTTAATGGAAAGACCGACCACTGTACAATTATCCTGTACAAAGTGAATGGGCAGAGCGCGATGTACAAAATTAAAACGCACTTTGATACGCAGGCTTTTCATTATGACGTCACAATAACAATGTTTACTTCGCCTGACTAAAAATAACTTCAAGAAGACGTGATAAAGTTTGACGACCCCAAATCAGGGGGGTCATACTGCGCGCTAATCTTGGACACTTTTATGGACTGGCTAACATGGAATTCTGGGATACGTTTAGTCTAGGATCGAGACACTCGATCGCATGCTGAACATAGCGCGACCAACGAGAGTAGTGTACGTAACTTCAGTGATCGCTGCTCACGAGGCCTCGGCTGGCAGCCATCACTGCTGTTGTGCAGATCTCTCTCGTTGGCGGCTATCTATTATGGGTGGTGGGATTATTTTAAACATGCGATCGAGGGTCTTAGATCATAGACTACAAAATACCCAGCATTCCATGTTAGCCAGTCCATGAAGTTTCCCTAACCGGCCATGTTTGCTGCGTTTTAAGGCTATGGGAAAATTAGCGCGCAGTGCGTAGATTCTCTTCTAGTTATTTACATAGAAGTATGAATAAACAAACCAACCCGTTTATAACTAGAAGGCTCACTTAACGCGCGCAAGTCACGTGTCCCATAGACTTTGTACATGGGCAACATGGCGGAGTGAACCGATTTTTGAAGCTGAAAAGGAATACCACTAGACGTCATCGCGTAGTGACCTAGAAAGATTTGACCAATCATCATGCTATAAAGTGCGCGTAGACTATCGCGCATATTTTCCCGCGCACTGCCATAGATTGTATCACGCTTGAGAACAATGGGATATATGGTGACGTATGCATATGAACTTGTTTTATTGACCTCGTTCTGGTGACGACGCGTATGAACTGCTCTGTGATTGGCTTATGTAATGCCCAAGTATCCCATAATGCAACCTGCAGTGGTATTCCTTTCGATGATCAAAAATCGCGGCACTCTGGCAGAGTGACACCCCCCTGGTTATTTATATACTACTTCTATGCCCCAAATGTGCATATCGCGCGTGAAATTTGTTTTGCGCACTTGGGTACGCGTACAATTATAAAGAATTAAATAAAGACAGTGCGCGGACTGAGCGCGCATTAACATTATAATACGCGAGTAGCCATTGCCATTTTTCTCTACACGGTACAAATCTTTAAATTTAAAAAATATGTTTCTCACAGCTTTGATTTCAATTGTAAAATCGCTATCGACTATAATGTTTAAATAATTTTCTTATCATGAGGATAATATTAATTATACATAAAGACATAGCCCTAAAGGTTAATAAAGTCAACACTAAGCTGTTGTTCAATCTTCATGCTAGCCTGAATTTGCCGAGTATTTGTAAGTACAGTTTGATCTTTATTTTCTTTAAAATTCTTACGAAAGAAGGGGACATTTGTTCCAAAAAAGCTATCGACTATAATTTCAAAATGTTATTTTATTATTAAAAATGACACAAATACAGTGATATAATAAATTCCCTATAGCTGCGTTCACACGGTAAAAGCCAATCTTGTGGTTATCTTGTGGTTATCTCGTGGTTTGCAATCTTAGAGGTATATTGTGGTTATCTTGTGAACACGCAAAACACGCAGAACACGCAAAATTCGTGGTTATCTTGTGGTTTCCAAACCACAAGATTGCGCGCACTGCAAACTACGCGCAATCTTGTGGTTATCTTGTGGTTATCTTGTGGTTTCCAAACCACAAGATAACCACAAGATACTTATTTTGCGCAGAATAAGCGCGCGATGAGCGCGTCTATTTTTGTTACCGTCTGAACACAATCAGCTTCGAGACTCGTAGTTTAGGTTGAACTCATGACCGAGATATGCTTCCGGTGTGAAAACAAGTCAAGTGAGTGCGCGTGACCTCAAATGAGAAAGGCGCGCACACTACTTCCGGTTTTAATTCTTAAGAATTGCAACTCTCGAGAATTGGCATCGTTTGAACACACATTTTGCAATTCTTAAGAGTTGCAACTGTTAAGAATTGGCTTTCATCGTGTGAACACGGCTACTGGTTACTAAAGTCTGGCTTAAGCTCGATTTGAATCTTCATTCTGTTTGAAGGGACACTCGCTGCGCGACCGCCAGTGATCTGTCTTGTAATTCTACAGTCTTTGCTTTTACCATGTGGACACAACTATTGTTATTGTATGCGCAAGCGCAAAATAACAATGACATTAAGCGTATTAGATGCGCCATGGTTCTGATGGCTCATACTGGCTTCATCAATAGCCATGTTCACACGGTGAAAGCTAATTCTTAAGAGTTGCAATTCTTGATTTTTATGTCAAAATATACAAGCGATTTTATGAAATTTTGAAGAGATGTTTTCTTATTTTGTGTAAGATGAACGCAATCCGTAATATTGATGAGTGATATAAAACAACTAACTAATTTGCTTGATTGTGATAGGCAATCTATTACATCAGTTGGCTAAAGATGACTAATACCCTCAGTTACGCTTCGGGTATTAGTCATTTCGAGCCCACCTTATTCGAATATATTGTATTAGTTATTTTGTAGTTAATAAGTATTATTCGTCTGTCTTTTTTGTCTCGTTGTACTACCGATTTAGCGACTCCCACTGTGTACTGTGACAGCGGCTATTGTCAGAATGGCGGGGAATGTATCCAGGGGCCAACAACCATCGGTTGCCGATGTCAACCTGGCTTCATCGGCTCGAGATGCGAAATAAGTGAGAATCCCCCCCCCCCCCCCCAAAAAAAAAAAGAAATAAAAATAATAATAATAATAAATAAATAAATTAATAAAAAATCAATCAATTAATCAATCAATAAAAATAAAAATAAATAAATACAATTTGAAAAAAGGTTTTGCTATATTACGCATCCCTAAGGTTATGATATCCCCCTTTTGTTCATAAAGACACTGGGAAGATCATGCCTTATAAACATGGTCGGAAGAAAATGGTCGGACGAGTATATATATGCCTTTAATCCATTGTCTACTGGACAGGTAGGCGACATTCCCAGGCCTCAATTTGTGTGTAAAGGTTTGCCGATCACATTACTGATCAAGAACAAATGGGCGACAACCAAACAGATGAACGGATTGCACATTCAATAATTATTGCTGTCGAAAATCGACAAGCAACACCAGCAATACCAGCAACTGGGTAATCTTTCGTTATGGACCACTATGGACAATTTATAATACCCACAATGAAAAAATCATGTTTTTACAAAGAGTAGAATGATCATCCAGTACGCACCTATAACAACTTGTTCTACATTGTGGCCCCCAAAACGGAACGGGGTACTTGCCATAATAAAAAAACAAATGATGACTAGTTTCGCGGGAATGCCCTTTTACAAAGAAAAGTGATACCAAAAACAGTAGTTTTGATCGAATAGTCGTTTTTTTGTAGACGTCTTATTAAATTGAGACCATGTCAGGTACACATTTTTGTCTTTTTTTTTTACCGAGTCAGTGCCTGATAAATCGCGCTTACGTCATAGCACCAACCAACGCACAATGCGTGCGCCACTGTTAGTGTGCATTAAGATGTGTGCATAGAGAATGGGCCTTGTTGTTCGATGCTATGAAGGGCAGGAAGCTCGATTTACTTTAATTCGTATTTAGAAATCTAGTAGTTGATTCATACCTTTTTGTATGCGTATACCATTTTTTTTGATTTTCCCTTAAGTTAAAAATATTTACGGTAAAAATGTTTTAATGTTTAATTATCCTCCGGAAAGTTCTGAACTGTGTACAAAGTCATTACAATGGAGAAGCGAATATGAATGTGCATGTTTGCTTATGACATGGCCATATAATATTAATTTAACGTGATTTGTCAAACATGACTCAAGCAAAAAGTGATGCGTGGTTAATAAAATGTGTATTGGTGTGATCTGATATGTCCAGAAAGTAATGTGTGAACATTTTAAGTTAATTGGATGTTATTTGGCCAAGAAATGATTGAAAGTGTAAAATTTACATTCATTTACTCATTGCACTTACTTTGTACACGGCTGAAAAGGTCCTGTATACCGTGCGTCCCAAAAAAAACTATACACTTTTGAAATGGCTGCCGAATAAAGAATATATGATTCTGGGGGAAAAGTTTTATATGTATGGAAAGCTCATAAACTCAACTTTCATATGATACCAAAAAGTCCGAAAATAATTCATGCTTGGGTGAGCACGCTCACTTTTGTAAAGGGTATGAAAATTAGGTTGCGCAGGAATTAGCCTTCCAATTTGTGAGAGGTAAATCCTTTGGAGCTTACGGAATTGAGGATGATATGACCAATTTATGATCAATTGTGATGAGTTTGGGTTTGCTGAGTGAAATTTGTCGTTTATGGGATTAACATTTTATGCATGATGTGAACAGGAATTGCATTTATTATTGTAGCATTGTAACTTTCCCTGGTAGACTCAGTGGTGTGTTCATGGGAGTCAGGACGGGGTGATGGTACATGGTGCAGGGGAGGTGAAATGTAGGGTAGGACTTTGTTGGGTAGATGGGATAAGGGTCAAGAGGACATGTATGCCCCTCCCCCCCCCCCCCCCCCCCCTCTCTCTCTTTCTCTCTCTCTCTCTTCCTGGGTGTGCTTGTGCATATCTCGACAATTCATATTCGTTGGTCTCCACTCCAAAATATCCAGACCACCTTCCCTTATCCCGAATTCTACCTACATTTCCCAAATTGGACTGGTTGCTATTATCCATTGACACCTGAAATCAATCACAATCTATCAGTCAATCAATCAATACCGTGAATTAGACAATCAACATTCAGCTATCAATCACTTAATCAACAATGTATCAGTCAATCACCCCCTCCCACACCCTCCCCCGCTCGGTCGCTTCGCTTCCTTGCAATGTCTCTCCTCCACTTTTGAAAAGTTGTTGACGCCCAATTGCTTAGTTTCATGGGAGCCCAAATGCCCTAGACTATATCGATGGCTCTATAGTATACAGGATCACGTGGATCCATCTCATGCAAGGCTCAATCTTTCCCTCGCTATGCCCTTTAAAAATACGTTACGAGTAGGTTCACTATTTTACACAATTTTAACACCCATGATAGGAGTTGCAAATGTCTGAAATCGAAAAGCTTCCGGGGGCTCCGCCCCCTGGACCCCCATTATTGTCCCCAAATGTGGGTGCCCCCAAAGTCAGGTCTTCGAGCCATCAAGACACTTTCAATGAGCGCATAATAAAACTTCCGGGCATGCCAATGTGGGGCTTTTAGCTCTCTCAGTGGTCACTCTGGATTTTTTTATTTTTATTTCGCCCCCCCTCCCCCCAATCGCTAAAACGGATCGACGCCCCTGGGTCACCCAAAACATGACTTGCTACGCACCCGCGTCCAAACAAAGCGTTGAAATGGTACCTTTTTAGGTGCATTTTGCGCTTTGAGTGGTATGTTTTAAAATCGTTACGCCATTTACGGGTTTAAATGAGCAATACGCCATTTAAGGTCCATTTCAGAGGTTGGTGGACACGGATGGGTATGAGAGAGACCCCCCGGGTGTGAGACCTGTTTTTAAGATATCTTATACATACCGATCAATATACCTTCTTCCACGAACATTTTTTTCAATGCGCCTCCTAAACCTGAACAAATTCAACTTGTCTATTAAACCATAGATCAAACGTGTGGAGGAAGTGTTTGCACTGGAACAGAGGACTGCGTAAATGGACAGTGTGTGTGCAGAGAAGGGAACATTATTGGCGGAACATGTCAAGGTGAGAAAAGGACTTAACCCTCCAAGTGCTATATCAAACTTCGAAAATCCATTCGTCGCCGTTGTTTGGACAAGTTACATGAATAGTTAAACCCTAATAGGGCCGGGGCGGAATCCGCCCCCCACCCCTCGACTTTCAGCGTGACTTCATGAGTTTTTTCATTGTAAAGCTCGCGCAACGTTTGAGTCCAAATTTGTGATGACCGGGTATAGTGTTCCACGTGACCTCTTGTGTACAAATCCTATGGAACTGTTTTTGTTTTACTAGGAAACACAAAACCTTTATTATTTTTCATTTTAACCACTGCAATTATGAAATGTTGGGCTAAATTGGTTAGACAATGGTCAGAAATTAATTCAATTGAAAAAAAAAAAAATAAATGAGTCGAAAAAACAAGAAATACATGAGAGAAAAAAACACACCAATATATGAGGACAGTTTTGGCTGTCGCAATTCGTAATGTTTGTTAATTTTGTCATACAGTATATTAATGCACACAATTAGCAGATTCTGAGTTATGTTTTGTGATTTATAGACAAAAAGGATATGTTGGCATGAATTTGCATAAATAATCAGTATCATTATAAACGTATTATTTTGCCAAAAATAATAATGCAAGCTATTTGTGTGCCATATTTGTGGCGGCTGCGCGTTCGTCGGGCGATAGCCTGTTTTTTTTTTGGTGGGGGCCTTGAATTATAATTAATGTTGGAGAATAAATTGTAATAAATAATTTAAGAAAATTATACAATCCTACACATTTCTGGAAATACACCAAAGCATTTTTAAAATTTGTTTTCGATGATTTCTGTAATTAATTATTATTTTTAGCGATCATCACATAACACATTTTGTTAAAATATAATTAAGACCTTTTGTGTTTGAAGTAAGTTTTTGCATGAAAACAGCCCGTAACTACGCCGTGTACATGTTTGTCTACATTCAAGCATCATTGAAATAAAGCTGATAATTGTAAACAACTTAAAAGTTTCAGTTACTAAAATAATTTTTGACCAGAACTGTACTTTTCATCATGCTATTTCACAACCTTGAACAGTCATGCATTAGTTTTGTAGTTTTTTTCAATTAAATTAACATCATTGCAATGATATATATATATTGTATTTTTACACAGAATTTACATATAACTATACACATATTTTGGAAGGCATAATTTGTTTAGAAATGGTTTAGAAATAGTACATGATACATTTCCTCATGGTAACAGTTTTAATGCCAATGCCAGTTACTTCGCTCATGACTTATTCATGACAATTAGAGCCCAATTAGAGAATACCCAGAATTATCAAATCAATGTGTTTTAAAACAATAAATGTGGTATTAAAGGCTAATGTAGATATGTAAGGGATGAGTACGTGCTTACAAAGTTAAGATATTATTAAACAAACACATTATTGCTGGTAGATAACTACAAACAATGAACCTACATTACAATAGGTGTCGCATGAAGAAGGGTAAACAGACATACTGAACGTACAATTAAAACATAATTGAAAAAATAACTAATAAACATAAAAACGTTTTCGCGTAAATTGTTTGTACCGTTCTTTATAATATGTTTGTTTTTATTTATATTACATCAACTAAAAATGAAACTGACAGAATCTTGCGTGCCGGCTTGTAGCGATTTCTCTACGGAATTATGTGATGCGAACACGCGGACATGTGTGTGTCGGAATGGCAACAAGAAGAAGCAAAGTGGGAATCTCGAATGCAAACCAGGTAATATTTTTTGTTTATATTAGTTTATTTATATGATAAAAAGTTACATACGGTAGGCCGAACGGAGTAGTGGGTTTTCAAAGGCTAATTCCTCGAATAAATAATGCATGATATGACATTTGATATTGAGTAATGGGAGAACAAGTACACAAGTACAGCTTATTTGTCGTTGTACGAACATCAAAACTATCAGTAACCTGATAACGGTGTTGTCACGTTAGACGTGCGAAAGCCAGTGATGAGATGCGATGCATCAAATACGCGAATTAAATTGCCCGGCAGCCAAAGGCATGCTGCAGAACTTGAATTGTCTTGGGGTTGAAATCTCTGATAACAGTGATTTTCTGTTGGGTATTCATCCTAGGTGTGAATGTGGGAAATTTAGTGTCAAGAGATGTATAGTAACATTGTCCAAATCCACAAGCCTGAGCTGTAACTTACTCAAAAAGTTCATTCATACCGTGTTGTAGCATTGAGCTGCGGTTATCGGTTTTTTGAATATCCCGTTTATTTAAAATATATTAACGATTGAAGTGTTTGGATTTTCAACTATCCAATAGAAAGTTATCAATATGTTGAAAGTCGGTTCAATGAGTCTGCGAATATCACTATTCATTTTACTCACCATTTCTTGGCCATATATTATGGCCATGTAACGTGATATTGTCACACAATGCTCAGTGTCCGAATACAAATTAGCAAAAAATATATGTTTTGCCGGGAATCGAGCCCGAGACCTTCGGATTGCTAGTCCGGTGCTCAACCAACGAGCCACAAAGACCCTCTGCTTCCATGAAACCCTGTTCGATTAGGCAGAAGCTTTATACAGCGGGCTCTAACCCTAGGATAATTAAATCGACTTATCAGATCAACATTACACATTTTACCAACCATTCATCACTTTGTGGACATATCAACAAGGTAACTAGATCCCTTTACCGGATCACATATAAGGTAGTAAGTCGCATATTAGTCAAAGGAAATTTTCAAGGGCAAGATTATGAGTAAATTTACATAATTCGTAATAGGGTCAAAGGTAAATTTCAATCAAGTAATTAAGAGTAAAACAAATAAGAACAACAGTAAATTTGGGGTACGACATTTATGCATGTCGGGCAGTCATTCGGATACGCAACACTGTAAAATCCAAAATGGTTGTCCCTAATCTGCATACTTATAAAATGTATTGTTTCATATCGGTTATAAAACCTCTATAAGCAATATATGTACATATTTTCTTAATTTAATCATATTATTACTATGAATAAAGGATATCAAATTAATTTGCTGAGAAAGTAATGATTTATGATGTACATTGTTACGTGAAAGAGAATAATATCATTTTGTTTTACACATTTCTCGTCTATTGCACAGTTCGTCGCAAGTTTCACGTCTCCTTAGCAATTTCCCGGATAGACGGGTCTCCCGTTGCCTTTACACCTGCATTTTTAAGTCCTGGAAACACCTTATATCAGAATGCAGCTCAGATCATCCAAACAACAGTACGTTTTTTCTACCTTTTCACAACAAATGAAGCGAAAGCAAAAAAAAAATCTCCTATTCTACTCTATGTGATTTCATAAAGTTGTTAAAGATTTTGACAGACACAAACAAAAATGGAAATTATAAGTCTGAAAATTATATTATAAATTGATGACTTTATGTTTGACTGGGCACAAATCAAACAACAAATTAACGTATTTTGAAATTTACCCAAAAAATCATTAATTTTTTTATCTCAGACTAAATTGTTTCACAAACACAATCAATGCACTGAACAACGTGTGATTTTGCATAAATCACATGTAGATGAAACTTCAAACATTGTTCAAGTCATAAATAACATGGAAAATGCAATTAAATTAAATTTGCTATTTCACAAACAAATGCGTAATCCCTTAACAGACAAAAGACTTAACTAACCCTATGTCCCAATTTTAAACATCATAATATGATGTTTGAAATTGGGACATTTTATCTTTTGTCTGTGCTAAGTCAGATACCTCTAAACTCAGACACAATTTAGTCAACAGCCAAACAAACATATATTTAGGTATATCTTTTTTTAAAAATACACTAATTGATGAGGAATTACTGATCAGGAGTGATTTACGTTTTGTTTCGGTGTTTATGTGTTTATTCAAATGTTATAGATCTGATTGACAGATGAGGGCCCCGTTGCAGAAAGAGATACAATCGATTGTAAGTTGCAATTAATCGTAAGTCAGATCACTTGTTTTAGCTGCGCAAATCTGATTGGTTGACGATTAATCGTAAATTACAATCGATTGTATCTCTTTCTGCAACGGGCCCTGGACATCATTTATGGTGCTGTAATGCCTATATTTGAGTTTGACGTATTGTCTAGCCTTGATTTGGCTATTGTGTGTGTGCTTTCGTGTGCCTGTGTGTGTGTGTATGTGTGTATGTGTGTGCGTGTGTGTGTGTGTGTGTGTGTGTGTGTGTGTGTGTGTGAGTGTGTGTGTGTTTGTCTGATGTGACTGTGTGTGCTGTTTGTAGGTGTGTTCGGGTGGGTGAACGGGTGAAGGGCAAGTGATAGTGCAAGGTAATGACCCTTATAAAATAACATCCATTTATTTGTGTTTTATTTTTGTAGAGTGAAATATAATTGTATACAGATGTTAATAAATGTGTTAATTGCCTAACAATTAATTGTATTGTTAATTTGATATTATGCATTTCAGTTTAGTCCGATTGTCAATTTTTTTTAATTTTCTTCACATGTCGAATATTATTGCAATTTTACCTGAAAAACAAGTGTGTGTGTGTGTGATTGCGTGTGTGTTTGGGTGTTTGTGTGTGTGTGTGCGTGTGTGCGTTAATAATAAATACATAGAGATTTACATAAATAAATACACTTATTAAAGGTAGTGTTGAGTATTGGTATTTCCCGAAGTGCCTCCCGATATTTTTTTGTGAGATAATGAAAAACTGACTGTCAAATTCGAAAGAACATACAATTTTAATGACAGAATAAACTTTATTTTATCAAAATCGGTTCAGAAACGCCTGAAATATTTATAAATATATTTGTATTCAAAATGTTCTTCACCGGCAATCACCGGGCGATATTTAGACTTTTTAGAAAAAATTCAAAAAATGCTCGAAGACTACTTTGAACAAAATCAGAAAAGGTTTTTAAAAAGTTGTTGATGATATCTCTATTGAATCATTATTTTAACAAACATTAAATGGACAGTTTTTTATGATAAAAAGGCTAAAACCAATGATTTGTTTTAAATAGCGCCCTCTTGACTTGTAACGGCTCTTTTTTAATGATAACAGGGGTTTTACTTAGTCGTCTGTAATTGTGTATACTTTTCGAGCATGAAGTTATAACTATTACTTTGTACCGTAATGGTGCAGGTTTTTGTTACTAAACTTAAGTTTGACCAATACTCAACTATCCCTTTAATAGATACATATACAAAAACATTTTTTATCGAAAACATGTGTACACAAATATCCAGGTTTTCAAGATCTTGGAGGCTGGTGGACTAACCGGAATGATCAACTGTGGGGTGGCTGGATTCTTCAATGGTAGTCTCGGCGTCAACGTAGTGGTGAATGCAGAGGCGACGTTCAGTGGTGACCAAATCGTGATTGAGAACATACTCAACCTGGAGGCGACGACCAATAAAATGCATCTCTGGGCTGACCAGTCTGAACTATTGTTATCGGAACAGCCAATCGTCGTTACAGGTCAGTATCTTGGCCGCATTGGCCTGAACTCTTATTAGTGACACAAAAAGGGAACCAACACCCACAAAGAAGTTTTTAATATATGAAATCAAATTATTGTAGTAGTCCACATGCCCTAAATGTTCAGAAAAGAGGGTTTTCAGATAAAAACACTTCACCGTACTAAATGATGTTTTCATGGTCACGCAGAAGAAGACATCTAAAATACTGTTACAAAAAAACTTTCCGTTTCTGCAATCCTATGAATGTTCGCAGCACTTATATAATTATCAAGTATGGAGATGCATAGGCGTCGATCCTGGGTGGCAGGGGGGCATTTGACTCCCGTCCCCAATAAAACCATTAGGGGGAAACATATCGTTTTGAATCCCACCCCAATAATTCCGAAACTAAAGGATGACAAATCACAAGATATAATTCCAGAGAGGAGAAAATCACAATTCTCAATAAATAACCTTCAAAATAACTGTATTTTTATTTAAAAAGGCTGGAAATATCGGTTTTGCCGCGCTTCGCGCGCAAATTATTTCTAATCAAGATCATAATTAATTCCTATTGCAATCTTGATTTCGTTTCCGGGAACACAAATTTCGAAATGTGTTGGGCAATACAATTTCTCAAACGCACATAAAGAAAACCCTCATGTATAGAAAACCGACACAGAACATTGAATAATCTAATCTTTCAATTCGGTCTACCAGCGCTGAACGCAGAGCAAATTTGAATATCATAAATAAAATAATTTTGTAGCTGGAGATGTCGAGCTGTTAGTAGTGGTCATCTATTTTCTCTGATTGATGATTCAATATTTTACCCTTTTAGGAAAACACAGCTTGAGAGTTATACTTTGTTGAAATCTCGAGGTTTTCTGGGGGATCACTCTTCTAGACCCTATCAATGGGGTATATGCATGGCAATGTAGTGACGAGGAGCGTTGCTTGGGATGTGTACACTCTCGCAGGAGTCCACACCTCTGCAGGTGCTCCAGTACTATCATGCCTATAGAGTCCTGATAGTACAGGAGCACCTGGACACATCCCGTGCAATGCTCATAGCTACTGCATTGCCATGCACGCTACATACACACCAATAAAGGATCCACTATTTCATACCTTTTAAACTCAATCTTCAGAGTGCTAAAATGCACAGATCCAAAGTTTGATTTAGCTACGCTACTTGTACTTCCTTTTCAATCATTTATGATTATACTTTGCAATTACATATTTACATACAGGAAGAAACCGAAGCTCTATGTATTAGTTCACTTTTCGCTTGTATGTATATATGTTATAATTTCATTGATTCAGATATAACGAATGATGGGCGGGAATGTCTGGACTCTACGGAGAATGACTGCTCGCCCAATGCGTACTGCGTCGAAGAACCAGGACCCGGATTTACCTGCCAGTGCATCAATGGCTTCACTGATCTCTATCAAGGCTCTCTGCCCGGTCGCTATTGCTATGAAGGTGTGCACGTTAATATTTACTATTGTCATGGGCACATTTTCCCAGGGGGGCTGAGGTCTTCTGCCCAAATACTATCTTCCTCCTTTTCACCTGACCAGTGAAAAAAGTTATCACAATTTAACCACCCGAATATACTTTACCCGAATATGACATTATTTTTCACGAATAAAATAGGCTTTACTCGAATGTTTGGTGCTTTCTGCCCGAAATTATGGCAGTTTTCGAAACCCCCTCTACTTTTTATGTAACTTCACAGAAACCCCTACAAAAGTCAATACGAATGCACTCATGCTTGTGTACATAGTTATGCTATCATCTGCTCGTTCTATCCACTATGGCCCGAATTCTCATCAGTGGCACAACTTCGGACCAGGCTTAAAAAGACCAACAATACTGACAATATCATGGAAAGTGTCCGCGTTATACTTTTAACAGCGCAATATCATACGTAAATGATCCATGGTTTAATTGTTTGCCGCTGTGACTTTCATCCGTGACATACCTTTGGTCCTCGAGACAACATTTTGTAACCAGTGGCACTTCTTTTTCCATCGCCAAGAATAAGACTGGCACAAGTTAATCTTTCTGTTTGAATTCGAGTGTTTCTTTCCTCCGATCAATTTTAACATTTCTCGCCAAAGAGTTATGCCTTGACTAAATACGTCACTGCAAGCGCATATAATGCAGCAGCATATCTTTAACCAGCAAACACGACACACGTTCTTCATTTCTTATTATTAAAAAGGGCTGAACTTCAACCATGATACTCGTTACAAGGTAAATTGCGTAACACCGTATCTATCATTGATTATTTCTTATCCGTTTTCTTCAAATTCTATATCTAGGAACTGGATTTGAAATCCCCAAAATCCATGTTTAAAGCAGGATGCATGGATAAAAGAAAAATCATGTTCGTATGTGCTTTGTAATTATCGAGGCTATCGTAGCAAAGGGCTACCCCGGAGATGACGGGGCGGGTTGGGTGACCCATCATTGATCCATTTCATCCAAACAAGTGCAATAGTGGCTTTATACGGTGGTGTTGCAACGGGGTGAGAGCACGGAGGGGGGGGGGGGGGGGGGGGGGGGGGGGGTGCCCCCTAAAAAGCAATTGCCACAAACAATACAACATAAAATAAATACACAGAGTGTGCTCCACCAAATCCACCCCCAATCATTCCGAAAACGATACGCCAGTGACTTGGTAACCGCTTGAAATCACCCCAAATTTGTAACAAATAAATATTAAATTTGTTATGTCAATTAGAAAGGAATACTTATTTCCGGGGTGAATAAAGGGAGCGCAACCACGCATATAACTATTTGTTTTCTTTCACAAATGGGTTGGTGCCCTGCAGCTAGGAAACTGGTATCATTTTGGATATCTAAGGGTAACTGTATTATATGCGCTGTGGCTTATCCTATTTTCCCGCCTGATACAGAACCGCACAATGGGATTGTTTACTGGTCTTCTTTTTTGTTTTTTCTTTACAGTGAAGTCTTTGAATTTATTTTTATTCATTGATTTCTCTTCATTCCATTCATTCTCAGGAGCAGATATCATCTGTTTCCTTTTATCTAAAACTTTTGTCATTTTTGTCTGATCATAAGATAAGAAAAAATACGATAGCTATTCAAGAAGAGAAAGAAGTTGAGGAATTTAAAATAAAACATATAATCATACGGCCAAAGAAAGGCACACAATGAAAACAAACCCATACTCGAATACAGAAACGCGTACTTCGTTTTCTGTGTACTACGGATAAATACGCAAACATACAAACAAACACACACACATACCCGGCTGCGCACACACATATACAACAATCACTCAAAGGGGCACACATACACACACGCGCGATCACCCCCTCACACACTAACAAACCATAACGCCAACAATCATACACCCAATAAATGGCAAACTCACATCAACTGAATATTCGAATGTCATTACATACATACTTCAGCCGGCCTATTGGTTTTGAGCTACTGTATGAATGTATGTATACTTCACTCATATACAGTTTTCGTGAGTGATATATTTGTACACTGTATAAGCAAGTGCATTTGATGTAAAAAAGAAAAGAAAAGTTAATGTGTGTTTTCTAAAAAGCGTTTCGCTTATGGGCATACATGTACTTGTTCGAAATAATATACACATACTATCTCACTTAAACCACCCCCTTCAGTTGACTAAGTTAGTTGCGTATTAGCCCGGTGACTAAAGTCTTGCGAGGCTTGAGAGCACTGAGCGAAGGAAAGAAAAAGCTGATAAACACACACATTTGGCAAAAAGGGATTAAGTTGCGCCAGGTTTAATCTTGTTTGTACGTGGTTAGCAATGATAAGAGGTGTGCAACTGATGACGTCACCTTGATTCGAGGACTAAGGTTATGCCATGGATGAAGGTAACGGTCACGTCAATGTTAAACCGTGGATCATTTACTACGTTGTGGTTCAAGGTTAAGTCTAGCGGACATTATATTCCACATACTAAGAATCTTGCTCTACGATTGGTCAAAACTTAATCACGTGATGAAACATAGTTTCGCCCATCATTGATGGGAGAAGAAAACTTTGTTACACTGTGTAGATATCTTGGGTGAAAGTGCGTTGCACTCACTAGATAACTGGTAGCGTACTATCTACACCCCGCGGTTGCATTGAATTGACTGTGGAGCTCGTGTGTGACCACTCAAATTCCGTACCAAATGACGTGGCGCGATAATTCTATGCGCGCGAATTACAAATTTAATTTTATTCGTTGTGCATACGCTATACGGTACGGAGTACACTGCACTCTTGATACTGCACTGCACTGTACGTGTATCGTACATTACACTGTTTGCTGTTGTTCTGTTGCTCTACTAATAAAATGGCGGCCACAGACGTAAGATTTTAGCTCTTTAACGAAGCTGATATTGACACTTTTTTGCTTGAGAGTGAAAGTAAAAATACAAAGCGACAACTTAAGTTCAGCCTGATAGTGTTCCAAGATTATTGCGATGCTGGAAGCATACATTTTGACGAATTGTCTGACATGGACTTGAAAGCGCTATACCAAGTGTTTGGGGAGACCTATTTTCGCGTTTGTTGACTTTTGAACTGTTTTTTGGGAGTTTACATTTCGCGTTTTAGCTTTTGGAATTTTCAAGGAG
Organism: Echinarachnius parma; assembly: GCA_037951105.1. NCBI lineage: Eukaryota > Metazoa > Echinodermata > Echinoidea > Clypeasteroida > Echinarachniidae > Echinarachnius > Echinarachnius parma. Next base: position 16,975 of record JBAMJV010013490.1, read on the forward strand.
TGACCGTTGACTTTTGAACTGTTATAATATAATGGAATTCTCATGGAGTTACCCTGTTACCGAAATTTGAATAACATTGTTGGTAAGTAGATCAAACCTAGTAGTAACTCAGTACTTAGACTAGGTCTAGGCCTGCTTAGACTAGTCTACTACTACTAGATCTAGAAGTTCGATGTGGAATATGAAGCAAATAAACACCTTTTGGTTTCAGGCGATAGCAAACTATCACTTCCCTGGCAATCTGAATGTATACGCTATCCAGCTCGCCTCGGAAGTGATAGTTTGTCTCATCACCTTCACCAACGGTAATTATTTGCTTACTATCTACTATTTATTTCTCCTTTACCGTAATGTCATTCCCGTTCGTCTACGTATTATTTTAACCATTGATACATGACAAGTGAAAAGGAGTAACGTAGCTCGAACCGATCATGCGCGGTTATCAATCGAATCGGACAATGAGCATGCGCAATACCTAAAAAGGGATTAACTTCGTGAAAGTTACAACTGTTATATGTACTAACTTTGTGCCTGGAACAGTTGTGCCTGGTTTAACGGTAAACCTGGACTAAAGTTGAGCCACTAGTGAGAATTCGGGCCAATGTGACGTCATAAAAAAGGTTGTATTTCCTATTCAAAGAGCGTTTATTATCGATCCTGAAATGTGTATTTTAATTGTGGGTTACTTGAATCTCTGATGCTCACGGGAATTCTAACTTATAAGTTGTAAACCTGTAAGACCCTTGCTCTCAAGTGATGTTTAATGGCATGCGTTGTTTTGGGGTTTGTGTACCTACTTTAATTGTGTCTGGTCATGGATGTTTTAAGATCTATCAGACCTGCTACGGTAGTGCCGTAGAGGTGCCGAGTACAGCCAGCGACGTGCATTGGTGGGAGGACTGCTATTGTTTTCCATGGCATATACATCTGCAGTTGCTTCCACTACTGACAACACGCCTTGCCAGTGCGTCAGTATAGGCAAAACACCCTCATGACAATTATGGAGAGAACAATTGAAAGGAGGCCGTAAAGCCCTTGGCCATAACGGGCGCAACACTCAGAGTTGCAAATTGTCCCAAAAATCATTGAAGGTGATTCTGCTTATGATATTTTGCAGACAAAGCCAAAATGACAGCTGTAGGATAAAAACTGGTAATCCGAAAAATCTGAACTTAATATTTTGTACTTACAATGTTAGAACCTTGAGAACAGATGAGAGTGTGGAAAGATTGTTAGACGAACTGAATGGATTTTAATGGGACGTCGTTTGGCTAGCTTAAACGATTGATATAGCTTAAGGGAATCACTTGGCTCTACAGCAGGGGGAAAAAAGGAAGATACAATGCAAAAGAAATTTGATTGTTAATGCATACCAAATGTAATGACTATGTGAAAGAAGTTACATGCTGTTCAAACATGGTAGCTGTCATGAATATGAAAGTTCAACTGATGGGAAAAGATGAAATGTGTATCATACAAGCTTGTGCACCAACAAGTGATTATGATGCTACAATAGTGGAGGATTTCTGTAAACATATTAATAAGGCTTTTATTGCCTATTCAGGTACTTATATATATATATACTTATTATGGGAGACTCTTTAATGCAAAAATTGGACAATGTGAAAAGGGAGAATAAAGATATCATGGGATCATTTGATTATGCTACATCATGTGATGTGAAGCTGCAACTATACCGCCCTTAAAGGGATCTAGTAGACTTCCAAGTGCAACAAGTGATGAGTGATTAATACAATGTATACATATGGGAGGGATCTTATATGTCCACAAAGTAATGTGTGACAATTTCATGTTAATTGAATGTTTTTTGGATGATATGTAAGCAAAAATGCAAAGTTATATTCACTAACTCATTGAGTGATTTTAAGTACGGTGCTGGTGTTGGTGTTGGTGTTAGCAGCCCATATTTGCTGTTAATCCGAGCTCTAACACCAGCGTTCGGATTAACGACGATACCGATACCAAGTATCGATAGCCTAACACCAGCATATCGATAGCTCGACGCCAATAAATCCGCCCGAAAAGCACAAAATTGTTGTATATTTCACGTTAAAAAAGCCCGAAATCAATGTACTCTGGCAAAATATACCTTGGACGTGAGAGTATTTATTAAGAACTCTCATTTCTAACATGTACAATTTTACAATAAGCCTTATTTTTTTCAAAAACGTTATTTTTTTAGCGTTTCGGTACGATATTTGCGAGATTTGCGTGACGGCCTGTGGCTGTACCATGTCGAATGGCTGTGCACAATTCAATTGTTTCGAGCTCAAACTTTCGTTCCATTATTTATTCGTAATTGTTCTTAACTAATTGGGACAAGACTTCAATTCAATTTAGAGTAGGACTGACTCTGAGTCTAACTGAGGTCTAGACTCCTAGGACTGCATCACTTCATTTTAAATTTAATGTCATGATTGATATGATAATCAAGCTTCGATCGGCTTAGAAATTAGACTTAGCTAAGAATAGACTCTCTAGAGAGTTAGACATGTAATGATTTTGTTTAATTTTGTTGTGTTGTCTGTTTTACTGAGAGCTATTGCCGGTACTTGGTAGTGGTGTTGCAGCTATTTTATTAGTTCAGTAAACTATAATAGTTTTTATAACTAAGCTTATACTTTTAATAGCATAGTAATAATATAAATTGTGAATTTTCCCTGTACTGTAGCAGAAATGTTAATAGCTTAAATCCTAAAGTGAAAATACGATAGCCCTGGGGCCTGGCCTAGCCCTATCATTTCGCTGGTTTAATAAATTCACACTCAAATAGAGACTAGACAATTGCCTTACTCTGTCTCTACTCCATATTGTAGGTCAAACTAGTACACATTTTTACTTAACTAGAAATCGGAGTAACTATTTATGACGCTTGCAGCCGGCATAGCCAGACCTAGAAGCTAGAGGCTAGGCTAGGCAACTTTAAAGTGCGGCCTAAATCTAGACATCTAGGCATATATGTCTTGTATTGTAGTAAGCCTAGTACCTTTACTAATACTTATGTAAGATTAGAAAATTAGCAATACTAATAATAGCAAGACAAGTTTATACACCGCCCTAGATTTATGATTAGAATGATACTTTTTATAATTTTAATAGGAATTAGTACATAATCGATCGAAGTGCTAGCCTAAGCCCTAGACTAGAGCTAGTATCTAGAGACTAGGACATGAGTAGAGAATTACACTCCAGAAGGTCTAGTTTAGGTTAAGTCATAATCCTCAGTCTAGGCCTAGCCCTAGGTAGAACCGTGGAAGCTAGCCTAGCCTAGGCAGAGCTAGCTCGTATGACTGGGGCTACCTGTGCTACTGCTGCTGCTAGTAATAACCCCGTAATAACTTGTTCGTTCAACTCATTTTTAGTTTTACTATAGTGTAACTATAAGTTCTCTAAATTAACCCTTGTTTCCTTTTTAAAATATGTGCCAATATTTACATTATAAACTAATAATGGTATGATTATTAAATAAGATCTGGCTAATTGGTGCTTCAAGCAGTGTCGGTCGATCAGTAGACATCAACAATGATCACGGTCTATAAACAAAAGATAAAAGGAAATACCCTTAATTAAGATCAGAATATAACATAATCCTCTAATTATTTATACTAAGATACGGGGCACACATTCTTTGATAAGTGTATAGTTTTGCGTCCCGCTACTTTGGTGTCGCATAGAAAAAAAATTAAAGCTTTTTTTTGTTACCTCTTCGTGTTGACGTATAAGTAAGTAAAAAAATACAAAAATACAAAAAAAAGTAAAGTGATAACTCTTATACTTTTTTTTAAATAATTTTTTTAAATGTTCCACTCAAACTCGCATGCCCCGATGGCATCATGTAAAAATATCATAATATAGCATTTCAAAAAAGATGCATATTTTTGTCCTAATATACCTTAATAAATTCAATTTTATGAGTTGATTACGAATACCAAGATTAAATACGCACACATGCAACGATTTAAACAAAAAAATAAAAAAAGGAGTCTGTTTTGTGTGTCCCGATATTTTGCGTCATCTCCTTCACGTATTTTGAGTCCGTCATCTACGGTACAAAAATATGCAAAATTTGAGTGATCGTGGTGGCAACATGTCGGGTGACTAGGAAGTAGAAAGAAGAGACACGTTTTTCCCCGGTTTATAGGTAAGTAACATTGTTTTTTTGAGATCTTTGTCAAAAACCAGGTCCGTACCTTTATTAAGCGTCATCTCCGAACGCTTGATACTAGCTAGATAAAGATATTAGAATTTCTAATCATTTGTATGAACGTGCCCACGGAACAACTATACAACACTATCGCTTATTTGTATTGAATACATTGCTATAAGCTATGAGCGCTTTAAATGTGTCTGAAAGTCATCTCCGTCACGCATCATCTCCGTCACGTTTTTTTTGTGACGGAGATGATGATTATCATCTCCGAACGATTGATATTAGCTAGATAAAGATGTTAGATTGAATTTCTAATCATTTGTATGAATGTGCCCACGGAACAACCATACAACACTATCGCTCATTTGTATTGAATACATTGCCATTAGCTATCGGCGCTTTAAATGTGTCTGATAGTCATCTCCGTCACGGCTCTTTTGTGACTGAGATGATGAGTTTGAGTTGGATTGTCAACTCAGGTAATTGACACACAATGTTGTTCAAAATTGACAAATATTCTATGACAAAGCTTAGTTTGCATGAATTTTAGATTATTATATAACATGTGGTTATAATGTATTCTTAAATACCCGCTTCAGTCATTTCCGTCACGCTTCAGTCATCTCCGTCACGCTGAGTTCAAATGCATACATTTCAACAAAGATTATACTCTGGTAAAAAATATTTGTATTGGTATTTTTAGCGATCTATTTACTCGTAATCATGTACCTCTCTTCATCCTAATTTCCTGAGAAAATTTCATCACACTGATTGAAAGCAAAACTATTTGCCAAAATTCACTATTTATTCAGCAATGCAAGTATAAATGGTGGCTCTAGAGAAAAAAATGTGATTATGGTTGACCAATGTTTTTTTTTCTGTTCACAGTCACCCTTTCTTTCCAAACAAAGATTGAATAAGAAGTGAATTATGTTCTTCAGTTAAAATGCGACGATCTAGTTGTGCAAAAATGTCGTGACGGAGATGACGCATTAACAGTGTACATGTTAATAAAACCCCAAAAAATATTACATAGCCCCATTAAAGATCGCGCCAAACAATATTTCCTTAATCTACAGATGTTAACATACAGTATATTAAACACAAAGAAAGAAAGTGGAGAAATAGTTTTGATTTTCACAATCTCACGATGGTCGAAAATATACACTTATCGAAGAAATACTTATTTGTGTTAGGTCTACATTAAAATAATTAGTCACCTGTTAAATGACCTAAACTTACACTTAGATCTAGGCTGTAGGCTACTCTCCTCTAGGACTATATCTTTGTTACGTTTTGCATGCATATGGAAAATGTTTTTGAGATAAAACCGTGATCATAATACAACTTAAAATTAAATTCAAAACAATACTTTGTTTGTTGGTTTTTTCTTATTTTTCTCCAGCTTACTTAACAGGAAAGGTAAGATACGAGTGAAAGTGTCAACGTAATAGATCAATTTTATGAACCCGTCATTTTGTTTGAGAATAGTCTATACTTTAGAATATAAAAGCCTAGATTACACTTACTAAATTGAGATCTTGTCCCAATTAGTTAAGAACAATTACGAATAAATAATGGAACGAAAGTTTGAGCTCGAAACAATTGAATTGTGCACAGCCATTCGACATGGTACAGCCACAGGCCGTCACGCAAATCTCGCAAATATCGTACCGAAACGCTACAAAAATAACGTTTTTGAAAAAAATAAGGCTTATTGTAAAATTGTACATGTTTGAAATGAGAGTTCTTAATAAATACTCTCACGTCCATGGTATATTTTGCCAGAGTACATTGATTTCGAGCTTTTTTTACATGAAATATACAACAATTTTGTGCTTTTCGGGCAGATTTATTGGCGTCGAGCTATCGATATGCTGCAGGTGTTAGGCTATCGATACTTGGTATCGGTATCGTCGTTAATCCGAACGCTGGTGTTAGAGCTCGGATTAACAGCAAATATGGGCTGCTAACACCAACACCAACACCAGCACCGTACTTGAAATCACTCAATATAGCAGTGGTGGGGCCTAATACACGATTATGCCGATGTACATCAAAACATTTTAAAATCAGTAAACTATCCTTCTTTACAATACCGCCAGCTGATCATTGACCTCTAAAATCGCTAACACCGAACTTGAAATGACGAGTTTCTTAATCCCTAGGGTTTGGTGTTAGTGACTAGGGAAATTGCATGCAAATTGTTAACACCGACTGCGGAGCTCGGTTCAGCAGACAACGCTCGACACCAACTACCGGATGCGGAAGTTGGAATGCCGTCACGGATCCGAGGTCAAATCTCTAACACCGAGGCATTTCAAGTACGGTGCTAGAGGATGGTGTTAGTGTTGCGATAACACCAACACCAACACCAGCACCGTACTTGAAATCACCCATTGTACTTACTTGTACACGGCTTTGATTAGACAATTTTATATCTGAACACTTCAATCGTACATTTCCTTTGAACGCAATGGAAATTTGTAAAAATGAAACCTGTCCCGTACTTTTATTATGCCTCCGCAACGAAGTAGCCGGAGGCATTATGTTTTCGGGTTGTCCGTCCGTCCGTACGTACGTACGTACGTCCGTACGTACGTACGTACGTACGTACGTCCCGTTCTCGTGATCGCGTTATCTCAAGAACCGATTGACGGATTTTCACCAAACTTGGGTCATGTATGTATCTTGGGGTGCCGATGATCTGATTAGATTTTGGGGTATGAGGTCAAAGGTCAAAGGTCACAGAGCTCATTATATATGCAAAAATAGCTCGTGATCGCGTTATCGCAAGAAGGGATTGACAGATTCTGACCAAACTTGGTACATGTATGTATCTTGGGGGGCCGATGATCTGATTAGATTTTGGGGTCACGAGGTCAAAGGTCAAAGGTGACAGAGCTCATTATATATGCAAAAATAGCTCGTGATCGCGTTATCTCAAGAACGGATTGACGGATTCTGACCAAACTTGGTACATGTATGTTCCTTGGAGAGCCAATGAACTGATTAGATTTTGGGGGTCATGAGGTCAAAGGTCACAGGGCTCATTATATGTAAAAGTAGCTTGAGATTGGAAATCTCAAGAACTGAATATCAGATTTCAATCCAACTTGATACCTGAATGTATCTTAGGGAACAATTGTAGTCATTAGATTTTGGGGTCATGAGGGCAAAGGTCAAGGTCACTTATAGCTCATAATTGTGATACGTCAAGATCTAAAAGACAGAGTACCATCAAAATTTAGTTGACAGAATTAATTCTGTGTACATGTTGATTTGGGTTTGATATGAATAAATTGCGTATTGGCGGAGGCATCATTTTCGACTGCGCGCAGTCGAAGATCCATCTAGTTGTTAATATGATTATGATAAGGTATGAGAGAAGCACTAGAGTTCCAAGTACGTTTTGGGGATTTTGACAATGTTACTAAGTCTTTTTAACCCGTTCAATAAAATATAATATGAAATCCCCATAGACTTCGTACATAGCCCACCCGATTCCCGTAAGCAACGGGTTAACGGGATAGTTGAGTTTTGGTAAAGAGAGTACAATTTTCGTCAAACATAATTTTAGTAACCAAAACCTGCACTATTACATTACCAGATTACAAACTAATGATTATAGCTCCATCATGCTCAAAAGGAAAACAAAATTACCAATGACTAAGTAAAAAGCCTGTGATCATTCAAAAAGAGCCGTTGAAACTCAAGAGGGCGCTCCGTAAACACTCATCGGTTTTGACCATTTCAAATAAGACATTGTGCATGTGATGTTTTGTTGAAATAGTGATTAGATTCATTATTTATTATGTTAATGGATATTTTAGCCATTTCTGAACCGATTTTGGTCAAATAAAGTTTATTCTGTCATTAAAATAGTAGTTCTCTTAAGTTTGACACTCAATTTGTTATTATCTCACACAAATATAATTTTGTGTTGCGCCCTCTATACCAGAATCAACTATCCCTTTAGGCATGTTAATGGGCAAAATAATGCAGATGATTGAAAACAAAAACTAGATAGATTGCGGCAGTCCCAGTACAAAGCTCCTTAACAACTAAACCGCAATAAGAGGAGCATAGCACGCATACAATACTTATATTTAGTAACTATGCATCTGAAATAATAGCATCGGCCAGCTCGGTAATTTCCGGAGACTGAGTAAACGGGCGATCAAAAGGCACTCATCTATACCGATCTCCCGGGCCCCCGAGGGCGAAAGATTCGGGGACGGCTTTGAAATAGTAGCTAGAGCCGGGTGTCTGGCCGTAGTAGTCGCTCGCAACACAACTCAGCGATGAACACCACATTCTCTGCGATAGCTTAACGTCGAGCGATGGGTAGTTGGCTTGTCGCGTAGTGCTAACTGCTAAGTATGGTCTGCGATGATCAGGGCAGAGAGGTGGGCTTTCCCACTTCTCTGATCAGGTCAACTCGGTGAGCTCGAACGTTGTCCGAGGCGATTAATCCTTCTAACATGCTCGATCGGCACACAGATAATTCACTGGAGACTGGGTGTGCAAGCGGGCTTAAATAATGTAGGTATTGGCGAGTGAGCTCATTTGCATATAAATGCAACTTTTTTGGTTGCTTTGAATTTAATTGTGACGCTCTTTACGAATGATCGTAAAATTAGATCATCCACAAACACTGCAAGGTGAAGTTTAGAAAGCTGTACATAGTATGAAATGACGAAATAACAATATATTTCATCAAACAAAGAGGGGAGGAAACAATTACACAGATAGTAAAACTACTCGATCAGATTTTGGAAGAGCAAAATATTCCAACCACTTGTAAAGAGGCAAACATATTTGTGTTGTACAAGAATGGGGACAAAGCTAATGTAAAATACTACCGTCCATTTAGCCTTCTATCTTATTTGTATAAAATCTTCACTAAAGTAATTCAAAATAGAATAAACAGACAAAATGTATATTGGACACAAATCAACCCAAAGTAGAAGCAGGATTCAGAGCTTGATTTTCAACAACAGATCACTAACAAGCTATGAATTAGCTTATTGAGAAGGCAAAGGAATACCGACTACAGAAGGCATTCGATTCCATTGAACACATAGGCATGTTTGATGCCCTCCGAAAAATCAATATTGAAGAAGGGTATGAGATCATCCTGGAAGATGTTATAGTAACGCAATAGCTCGATCCACATTGATAATGATGTATCAGTGTAGGTAAAGATCCAAAGGGGAGTCCGACAGGGAGACTATGTCCAACGTCTGGATGAACCATAACCTAATTGATAGATACAAAGATAGATAGATAAATAGCTACTTTAAAGAGGTAGTACAGTTTTGGTAAGGCTGAGCTTTAGTAACCAAACCTGCACAATAACAATACAAACTAATAGTTATAACTCCACCACGCTCAAAAGGTGTTGAAAATTACAAACGACTAAGAAAAAGCCTGTTATCATTCAAAGGGAGCCATTAAAACACAAATGGGCGCTCCCTAAAACAGCAATGGTTTCAGTCATTTTTAATACAGAATTATGCATGTGATGTTTTGTTAAAATAATTATTAAATAGAGAGATCATCAACAACTATTTAAGAACCTCTTTTGAAAATTGTTTCAATAGTGCCAGCATTAGAAAGAAAAACAAATCATCGAATAAATCTGGGGCCCAGATTTATTCCGATCGGATATATTTATTGATATTTCAGCCGTTTCTGAAACGATTTTGATCAAATAAAGTTTATTCTGCCATTACAATTGTATGCTCTTTCAAATTTACACTCAGTGTTTCATTATCTCACGAAAAAGTGATTTTGTGCAGCGCCCTCTATACCAAAATTGAACTACCCCTTTAACGTTTTTTAAATTTCATTGTTTATATCCTTTCATGATTCATGTAGATGTTCCCGAAC
>JBAMJV010013491.1:0-53541 GCA_037951105.1 Echinarachnius parma
GACCAAATAACCAATGATATACCTCCTTGTACGAAAACTGATATTTCCATAATGTATGTTTTGTACACAAATCACGACATTGAGCGATTTTCGGGCTGACATGCATAGACAAAAGGTCACGTGACTTTGTAACGGTCGGTCCGATTTTCAAAATTTTTCTTTTAAAATATGCGCAAGACCCAAAAGAAAAAGGTCACCAAGCAGCGACGCGTCATCTTGCCGCGTCCTTAGGGTTAAACTCTTTTATTGACAGATATATAGTTTGATGGAGGACGCATTCGTTTTTTATCCGTAGAATCCAAATTACAGGGCTGTTCGATCTGGTTTTTGTTGTGTGTGTTACATTTATCCCCACCCGTCAACTGGAAACTGTTCAGACGTTTTGTAAAATAGGGACATTCCCTTTAACAAATCATGGCTACAGGCCTGGACATTAGTCATGTTTTATGTTCATTTCTTCAGAACCTGCATCGATTATGTCGTTTGAAATGTATTCAAATCCATATCCAAAACAATGCGAGAAAAACAAAGTAAAAAAGGTTATTAAAAAAACATGTGCGATGAAACGATTACAAGTAACTATAGGAATAATGAATGGGTGGTCGACGCGGGGTGCATGTGTAATGATTCGAAAATCAATATACAACATGAACATGCATTTGTTGTAAATAGCAGAAATACATTTAGCGTGCCCCTCCCCCCCCCCCCCCCGAAAAAAAAAAAAAAAGAATATAAATAAACAAATACAAAAAAAAACATTCAGACAACCCTACGCCCAACATCATTCTTACCCTTTTCAAGTGTCTCGGCCACGGGTACCATTCTGTTTTTTCCTGAGAATAAGGCGAAGGTTCAGGGCGCTCGCCTCCCCGGTACCGTGCATTCCGACGTAGTACTCTAGTATACTGACGTAAGGACGATTGGGGTCTTGCAAATGTAAACCTCGAATCAACTCCTTATTCCCTTGTGCGTTTGTAACGCCTAGATACGCGCTGAAAGCATTGACAGGCGTCACCGTCGGGTTGATCTTCTCTGACATAGCAAGGAGCAGGGTCTCGTTCAAGATTTCTTTCCCATTGGCCACTGTGATCTCTGCCATGTAAAACAAATATATTAAAACTAAATGGTTTCAGTCATAAAATGAACGTGACAAGTCACTTATGTCTTTATGGCAAATGCACAATCTGCAAATGTACAATATTATAACTCTACAGTACTTGTTGACTAGTACCGATAATCCACCTTTCCAAGTCATAACTTTGTAAGAATGAACTTTTGTAAAGAATATAATTCGTAGCTTTCAAAATCAAATTAAAATTCATTTGTTCATAGTGTTAGTAAAAACTTACATTTCAAGATATCGGTGTGTTCCAAGGCTTCTCCAGAATGAATGTTAAATAATCATGTATAAAACCACAATATGGTAAATCATATGAGCCTCGTAATTGTTTACGTGGAATCCAAGTAGGACACTACGTTATCTTTTGAAACGCTAGGGCATCTAATAGAAAACCACCGCAGAAAAATTCCTTAATGAAATTTGACGAACTATTTTTGCTGCTTTAAAAACACAGTAACAACAATACCAATCATGTCTCTGTACAAGGTAAACCATAACATAGCTGAGCACATTAATAATGTGGAGCAGTGTCCAAATCGTGGAGGATATCTGTTTAAATTGTGTTATTTAAATGAGCTTTCACTTTATAATCAATTGAAACAGTTCATTATTGTTACCTGGATCCAGAGAAGGGGACGACGGGAGCAATGGAACTTCCTTTGGGTCATCAAACCTTATTTTGCGTCTTCTTAACTCTATGATTGGAGAAGAATAAAATAATAATAAACGACATTCATAGAGCGCAAATTGCAAAGAGCCTCTAAGCGATATTATTATTACCCCCGTCAACGGATTCACACTACTCATTACTAAGCATAGAGGAACCCGAATTCGAACATAAAATAATCTATTTGGATTAATATGGAAACGCGTGACATGAGGCCCGTAGCCAGGGGGCGCGATTGATGTGTACGCACCCCTACATTTAGTCAGGTCTACTATTTGTCGGTCTCGGGTGAACTTTATTTCGGTCTCGACCACCTAAACCAGTGGTCTCGGACGCCCCCACCCCTCGCTTACACAACTTAACCAGTGATCTCGACCTCAGCCTCGATTTTTGGGGCGGTGGACACCCCCCCCCCCCCCCACCTCCCCCCCCACCCCCCCCCCCCCCCCCCCCCCCGCTTACACGACTCAACCAGTGGTGTCGGTCCCAGTATTTTGAAGAGCTCGTTTCCAAAAAAGGTAAGGTCAATTTTCCCTCAAAATTCATTTTGTAAAGCTTAATTTATAGATTTTGAGCAGTTCTATCCGTTAAAGCTAACAGAAAACTGAAATTCATACTAAAAAAGTGTTAAAATTTACAAAGAAGAATTCATTTTTTTTAGGTCCAACACAGTTTGTTTCCAAAAAAGAGTTTAACGAGTTTTTTTTACTGATGCATGGCTCACTTTAGTTTGATTTTCACAGTTTTTTGCGCTCATTTTATGAAACAAATGCTGCACAGGCATATTTCGTGGATCGAAAAAAAAAAAAAAAATAAATAAAATTATATCATTTAAAAAAAAAATAACTAATTTAAAAATTGATATAATTTTTTTTTATATCATTTAAAATTTAAAAAAACAACATTATATAATCGAAACAAAAATAAAATTCTTCTTCGGCTCCAAACGCACTATCTCGCATGAGCGAGTACGTTCCTAATTGGTCAATAACGGCCAAGGTTGATTGGCCGGTGCACACGGGTACTCAACCAATCAACGGGACGCTGGTTCGGCTCGCTTGCTAGGCTAGGCTAGCGGGAACAATAGCGAGCTCAACCAATCAACGGGCAGCTGGTTCGGCTCGCTTGCTAGGCTAGGCTAGCGGGAACAATAGCGAGCTCAACCAATCAACGGGCAGCTGGTTCGGCTCTCCCGCAGGTAGAAATCAACCGGTGTGGGCCGGCTGGTCGGGGAGTGTCATGGCGACGTATCGTACGCATCAAAAATTGGGGAATATCCATCCCGTTGTCTCTGTTGAAATTACTGGGATTGAGGCGGATATGTATAGCTTCTTTTACCCTACGTGTGTACCAATGCCGTTCTTGGGAAAGGCACTCGACCCCGTCCCAGTCTGGCTGATGCTGGTTGTCCCAAGCATGTTCGGCTACGGCTGAGTTGTCAGTTCGGCGGAGCCTGACGTCCCTCTTATGCTCGGTGATTCTTTCTGATATCGGTCGGGCAGTCTCACCGATGTAGGATCTATCACATCCTTTACAGGGGATGTTGTACACGATGCCGTCCCATCTGTGTTGAGGAATTGGATCCTTGGGGCGTGTTAGTTGCTGGCGTAGGGTGGTATCTAATCTGAAGACCGTTCGGATGCCATGGCTCTCTAGGCGACGCCTGAGTTGTTGGGAGACCCCATCAATGTACGGTAAGACTGTGAAAGTCTTGTATTCATTCTGATCCTTTGGTTCTGTCGTTCTCTTCTTGGAGTTGTGTACAAAACGGCGTGGGTAACCGTTAAGACTCAGGGCATTGCGGACACGGGTCCGCTCTTTGCATGCCTGTTGTGAACTTGTCACAATGCGTGATGCTCTGTCAAATAGACATTTCACTAGACCTCTCTTCACCGATACGGGATGGTGAGAGTCAAACGCTATGTACTGGTCTCTGTGGGTAGGCTTCCTGTAGACTGAGGTGGAGAGCATATGGTTGTCGTGTCTGTGAACTAAAGTGTCCAAGAATGCTATCTTCCTTCGCACTCCATCTCCGATGTGAACTGGATGGATGGTTGGCGGTTATTCATGTGTTTGAGCAGATTATCTGTCTCAGAACTGGAGACTGTGATTAAGGTATCATCCACGTATCTCTTCCAAACACGAGGAATGCCAGAGAGGGGACATGTGTCTAGCGCTTCTTCTTCGAAACTCTCCATGTATAGGTTGGCCACGACAGCCGAGACCGGACTGCCCATGGCTGCCCATTCCGTCTGTTCATAGTATGAACCTTTATATATGAACCTGAATATACGATTCCCAATTCGAGTGGTTTTGCAAAGTTCATAGCAGAGCAAACCATTGGTGCACAAGAACTCATGGTCTCGTTTGACGTACTCTCATCGGAGCAACTCACCCAACTCCTCGAATTTGTCCTTCGATCCACATACTTTCTGTATAAAGGTTCATACTATGAACAGACGGAAGGGGCAGCCATGGGCAGTCCGGTCTCGGCTGTCGTGGTCAACCTATACATGGAGAGTTTCGAAGAAGAAGCGCTAGACACATGTCCCCTCTCTTGCATTCCTCGTGTTTGGAAGAGATACGTGGATGATACCTTCATCATAGTCTCCAGTTCTGAGACAGATAATCTCCTCGAACACAAGAATAACCGCCAACCATCATCCAGTTCACATCGGAGATGGAGTGCGAAGGGAAGATAGCATTCTTGGACACTTTAGTTCACAGACACGACAACCATATGCTCTCCACCTCAGTCTACAGGAAGCCTACCCACAGAGACGAGTACATAGCGTTTGACTCTCACCATCCCGTATCGGTGAAGAGAGGTCTAGTGAAATGTCTATTTGACAGAGCATCACACATGAGTCTTAACGGTTACCCACGCCGTTTTGTACACAACTCCAAGAAGAGAACGACAGAACCAAAGGATCAGAAGGAATACAAGACTTTCACAGTCTTGCCGTACATTGATGGGGTCTCCCAACAACTCAGGCGCCGCATAGAGAGCCATGGCATCCGAACGGTCTTCAGATCAGATACCACCCTACGCCAGCAACTAACACGCCCCAAGGATCAAATTCCTCAACACAGACGGGACGGCATCGTGTACAACATCCCCTGTAAAGGATGTGATAGATCCTACATCGGTGAGACTGCCCGACCGATATCAGAAAGAATCACCGAGCATAAGAGGGACGTCAGGCTCCGCCGAACTGACAACTCAGCCGTAGCCGAACATGCTTGGGACAACCAGCATCAGCCAGACTGGGACGGGGTCCAGTGCCTTTCCCAAGAACGGCATTGGTACACACGTAGGGTAAAAGAAGCTATACATATCCGCCTCAATCCCAGTAATTTCAACAGAGACAACGGGATGGATATTCCCCAATTTTGGAGGGGTACGATACGTCGCCATGACACTTCCCGACCAGCCGGCCCACACCGGTTGATTTCTACCAGCGGGTGAGCCTAACCAGCTGCCCGTTGATTGGTTGTGCTCGCTATTGTTCCCGCTAGCCTAGCCTAGCAAGCGAGCCGAACCAGCGTCCCGTTGATTGGTTGAGTCCCCGTGTGCACCGGCCAATCAACCTTGCCCGTTATTGACCAATTTGGAACGTACTCGCTCATGCGATTTGGAGCCGAAGAAGAGTATAACACACGATTGCTTACATTAGATTATATCAAAAGGGAACTTGGACCCCTACAATGGCAATTTGTTTGGATTTCAAAGGCCAGCAGTTGCCACAATATGTATATTTGGGCTATGAACGCAAACTGGTAAAAGCATACGTCCCCCCCCCCCCCCGTTGCGAGGTGTTTTAAGTGCCAACGATTTGGCCACACGGTCGCAACTTGCCGCGCCAAACTGCGCTGCCCCACATGCAGTGCAGCGCATGAGTGGAAGGACTGCCGCAACAAGCAGTCGCCCCTCTGCGCTCACTGTAGGGGCAAACACAGCGCGGCGTTCCAAGGGTGCCCACATTTCAAAAAAGCAAAGGAGATTCAGGCTCATAGGATAGCCAATAGGATTTCTTATGCTGAGGCTGCTAAACAGCTCGCAAATAAAATGAAGCAAGCGCCAGCACCAGCAGCGCATCCACCTACCGATCCCCCCGCTGTGTCTAAGAACACTACCCCCGCTGTGTCCAAGAACACTACCCCCGCTGTGTCCAAGAACACTACCCCCGCTGTGCCCAATAATTTAACCCCTAATGTGTCGAAGGATAAAACCCCCTCTGGCCCCCCAGATATAGACTCACAGACCCCCGTGACTCAGAAAAACTCTTCACAAAAAAAGAGTAAAATTTTGGAGGTACTCAAACCTAAGCCTACTAGTAAACCCACCCCTAAGCCCAAAACTAGCTCAATGCAGACAGAAACACCAATTCTCATTGAGGAAGATACTCAAACAGAAACTCAATCTCCCCCGGAACAGGCATGCTTCAAATTGGAGCAAATGCTGGGCCTGATGGCCTTCATAATTAAAAATTTGAATACAGCACAAATGCACTCAAAGAGTAATAGAATTAAGCTGGTAGTGGATGCTGCTGCGAAATGCTGTGGGATTGTTATAGATCCTAAAGCAATCCATAAAATGATTGCAGGTTAATATATACAGGATCTGTTTGGAATTGTGTTTGTTTTATAATGTATACATGTTTGTCTTTTTTGCGAGCATCATTTATAAGCGCCTTCATAATTGCATGAGTTTGCGCCCAATTATCTGCACGCGGGTGCGTGCGGAACCACACATTTGTAAGGAGCCTCGTGAATGGCTCATGCTGTATTGTAAACTATTAAGAATATGAATAGAAATAAGGATATAAATGCACTCCGTATATTACAATGGAATGCAAGAAGTTTACATAGTAATGGAGATGATTTAACGCATCACCTTAGTAAATGTAATAATTTGCATCATATTTTATGCTTGCAAGAGACATGGTTACAAGGGGACAATGTTTTTAACATTCCACATTATATTAGTATATTAAAACCAAGAAATTCAGGAATCAGAGGAGGGTGTGTGATATTTATTCATAAGTCAATAACTTGTGAAATAGTACCCTCCCCTCCTGATGATGAATATCAACAAGTTAATGTTTTTGTAAATGGTATAAAGATATCGATTATAAATTTGTATAATCCTTGTCAAAAGATTCAGAAAGATTATTTAGAAACATTAATAGATCCCACAATTCAACATACAATCATTTGTGGAGACTTTAATTCACACAATCCCCTTTGGGGCAGTGAAAAGAAAGATATTAATGGCTCGGTAGTCGAAGGTTTTATTGAAAAATATGATTTGGTCTGTTTAAACGATGGTACCCCCACTAGGTATGATGAAAGAAATGGTACATCTACTCATATTGATTTAACAATAATGAGTAGAGAATTAGCTTCTAAAAGTTCTTGGGCTGTTTTGGAGGAGAATTGTGGCAGTGATCACAATATAATATATTTTAAAATACAATTTAGTAGAAATCAAAATGTACATATTGAAAGTGATGAAGAAAAGAAATGGGCATATAAGAAAGCAGATTGGGACAAATATAAGTCTGCCTTGATAAATGTAGAATTTCAAGAAAATAATGATGATGTACAAGCATTGTATGATGATTTTATTGCTCAAATAAATGTAGCAGCCAAAGAAGCTATACCTAAACAAAAGAAGTGTAAGGATATCGCACCAGTCCCATGGTGGACTCCAGAGTGTAATGAAGCTAAAAAGGAGCGTAATAAAGCTAAACGAAAAGCAGAGCGAACTATGTTAATGGTAGACATTAAAGATTATACTGACAAAAGAGCAACCGCCCAACGGGTTATTAGAGAAGCAAAGGATAATCATTGGAAATCTTCCTGTAAATTGTATACGACAGATGTTGCATATTTTTAATATGATATGGGAATTAGGTATTATACCTACATCTTGGCTACATGCTGTAGTGATACCTATTCGGAAAATGAATAAGGAATTTGGCTCAGTAGGCTCCTATAGACCAATTTCATTAACCTCAGTTTTGAGTAAAATAATGGAAAAATGATAGTCAATAGGCTTGCTAGACAGATTAAAAAAGATAATTTGTTGGATTATGCACAGACTGGATTTGTAGAAGGTAGAAGAGGAATGGATAATTTATTACGATTAGAAAGAGACATTATAAAAGGATTCGCGGGAAATGAATATACGAGTTGTATATTTATGGATTTTGCTAAGGCTTTCGATACAGTCTGGAGGGATGGCCTTTTGGTGAAATTAAAAAGTATGGGTTTTGTTGGAAAGGTATATAATTGGATAGTAGCCTTTCTTGGAAAAAGACTCATTCAGGTGAGAGTTGGTAAGGAGCTGTCTGAGCCATTCATAACTACACGAGGTTTGCCTCAGGGCAGTGTCATAAGCCCTGTATTATTTAATTTGTATATGCATGACTTAGTGAAAGTATGCAAAGCCCCTACGGCAATATACGCAGATGATGTAGTGTTTTGGATGAGGAACAAAGATGTTGACTCATTACAAAATCAACTACAAATAGAAACAAATAATGTCGTAGAATGGTGTAGTAAATGGAAATTGATGGTGTCCATAGACAAAACATGTATTATGACATTCACGAAAAGAAGAAAAGAATGTACATTAAATATTAAAATAAACGATGTGCAATTGCAGAATGTACATGAATATGAGTACTTAGGAATGAGTCTTGATACTAAGTTAACATGGAAACCCCATGTGGAAAAAATGATAATTAAATGTAAAAAAGGGATAAATTTTCTAAGATGTATATCGGGTGGTAACTGGGGACCTGACTCTAAAATACTCTTGATTTTATATAAAACTTTAGTACGTTCTATACTAGAGTATGGCTGCGAGGTATACGAAGCTGCCCCAGTTACTACCCTTGCAAAAGTCAATTCGGTACAATATTTGGGCCTGAAGACTGCTACAGGGGCACTCCATGGTACCGCCCTAGCAGCTCTTCAGGTCATTTGTAATGAACCCCCATTAGATATACAAAGAGCAATGAAAATTGATAAATATAAATGCTATATACAGAGTACTGGAAATGATAAGCTTAAATATGATATACTCGAACCTTGCTGGCAGGATGAGGTTATTAAGTTAATGGATGAAAGGCGCACGCCGAAACCATTATTGTTACGTACAAATAATGAAAATATGAAAATTCAACACAAGGTTGATTTTGCGATCCCATTTTGGCACCTCTTAGTACCTCTCATTGATACAACAATACATGATGCTTGCAGGGTGAAAGATAGTATACATTTGAAAAAACAAATATCCATGGATAAAATAAATGTTACATGGAATGATATGTTGCATATATACACTGACGGGTCAAAGGACCCAGATACTGATAATACATCGTCAGCGGTATATATTCCATATTACGATGTTAAAATAAAAAAGAAAATATCTCCAGTATCTGTATGTAGAGCGGAGCAGGCTGCCATTTTATTGGCACTTGAATGGCTGGAAGATTTCCGGCCTGCATCCTCCATTATTCTTACAGACTCTTTAAGTACATTGTTGTTAATTGAAAATAAATGTTGGAATTGTGATTCTAACATTATTAAAGAAATTGTGTTTAAATATACTCAATTGAGAAATCGAGGACATACTATAATGTTAGCGTGGATACCATCTCATTGCGGTATTGAAGGCAATGAGATGGCTGACACTTTAGCAAAAGAAGCCTTGTCTAATGTAAATATAGATATGCAAATTTCATTGAACCTGCAGGAATGCACATCATATTATAAACATAAATATATGGAAATGTGGCAACGCAGATGGACAACGCATACTCACGGGAGATCTCTATTTTACTTAGAACCAACCGTTGGGAGTGCCCATGTTATGCAGTTTAAATGCCGACGCAATGAAATATGTGTCCCCCTCTGTCACTTCGGGTAATTCATCGGCAATATCAAAATTGAGATGTTTAGTGTTTTGAATTCTCTCGGATTTCAGCTTTAAAATGATATATAACTTGCTACATATAATTGTCATGAAGGAAAGAAAAACGCAATTTAATAACGCGGACCAGAGCTCAGCTATTTGTCAAACAACAGAGAAAATCGCTTCTAAAGTTTCGCATCCATTCAGAAAAGCATCCTCACAGAGCGAGCGAGCGGTTGAACAAATTCTCGGTTTGACCGTTCATTTTCACAATCGATCGTAAAAATAGCGTTATCAACAAACAATATAACGCATGCGCAGTTTACTGTTAACATACAGTAAAATTTGTACAAAGCCGCTCCAGTTTCGTACAATTGCATGCAAGTTAACCCGGCGGGCTAGCTGGCATGACCCCCTCGATCACAATGAATGGTACAATAGAGCGGTAACTTCAGTCCTCGCTGGTCGGGCGATATCGACCCACCTGCTCATTCATCCTGCCCGATCGTTACCGCAACATTGAACTATACACAATGAACTTCGCACCGGGGAGGCGTATTTTGCATGCACGCAGTACCATGTCATTCAATAGGGTAGGTACCGGTACCGGTAAGCCGCACAGCGCGATTCAATACAGTAGGATGCGGTAGGCTGCACACGATGCGCTTTGATAATGCGAGGAAAAGCTAGCTACAGAATTT
Organism: Echinarachnius parma; assembly: GCA_037951105.1. Taxonomy (NCBI): domain Eukaryota; kingdom Metazoa; phylum Echinodermata; class Echinoidea; order Clypeasteroida; family Echinarachniidae; genus Echinarachnius; species Echinarachnius parma. Next base: position 10,416 of record JBAMJV010013491.1, read on the forward strand.
ACATAACAAGGCGCGATTCAATGCGGTATTATACAGTAGGTCGCGCACGCTATCCGGAAATGAACACAACGTACATACCCAGTACGACTCTATTCAGGTCAGTCTGACCAATCACAGCGCTTTCCGCTCCGGCTCAGCTAGCTCGCACACAGCGGTCGGGTGCCGCTCAATCAATGCACAAACGATCGATCATGAACAGCCAGCGATGATAAACCGAGTTTCAGGCCGAAACCGAATTGAAGGTTGCTCAGAAAAATCATTATTTTCGGTATGAAACAATCGAATTAGGACATGAAATTTTCAGAGAATGTAGATGACACATGTAGGTATCAAATTCCGTAAAGTTGAAATTTTCAGCCAAAGACAATTTGTTATGATTTTGGTGCTCTATGTACTAAACCCCCATTGCGACTTTATACCCAAACTGAAAGACTGAGGCACATATGATATTATAGATTAAGATTGGGACAGACATTATTACCTGATTATCGTTTTAATATGGGGTATGTACCACACAACCTGTGTGAAACATGTCATATTGTGGATAATATATCTCACTATTTATTATATTGTATTAAATATAATGTGGAAAGATACTCTCTTAAAAGAGATATGAAGGTGAAGGATCTCACTATAAAAGATATATTTAAGCCAGATAATTTCAGTTATCTGATTAAATTTATTAAACATACTGGTAAGTATGATACACTATAACTTGTTATAATAGAGTAAGACGTGATTGACAAGATGGGCGCGCGGGTGCGTACCCACTGTCTCACACGCCTTTGTTCTATTGGTTATAATTAATGTATAGATTAGAAGATAACATAATGTACTTATGTTATTATAATTAAACACTATTTAGGTTGGCGTTTGAAAATAAATTGATATAATAGTTATTCTTTTATTATATTATTAATTATATATAAATAGATTACTATGCATCCGACGGTGATCATAGCGGGCCACAGCCTAATCGCCAGACTGGCCACGTATGGTCTTAACATGGGACTTCACACCGACACCGTCCGCTACATGGGCATCCCAGGCGCCACCATCAGCCGGATACGGGCCCCCCTCCTACGTGCCGCACGAGAGGACAACCCGAAGGCCATTATTCTCCAAATCGGCGGAAACGACATCGGGGACAGGACCGCCGACCCAGCCGTGGTCGCGGCCGAATTAAAAGGCCTGGTCGAGGAAATTAACATCGCCTCGCCGTCGACCACGGTGGTGGTCCTGTCCCTGCTCGAGCGTCTTAGAACAAGACGACACGACTGCCCCGTCCGGGAGTACAACCGGAGGGTGCGGCTAATCAATGGAGTGGTTCCAATACTGTTATCTCCATCGACCATATTTTGGAACCACAAAAACTCCAGATTAGCCAACCCCTTCGCGGAGTACTGCCCGGACGGGGTGCACTTCAAAAATCAAAAAAAGTACTATAAATCTGTGAAAGGAGCGATCCTTAAATCTTTAAAGTAAACTCTGAATATTCATAGACAAGATTCGTCTGTGACTGTAAAAGAGCACATGCGTTTCTTTGTATATATGGAATGTGCAGGTGTACCCAGATAACAATGCTACGTTGGCCCAACGTAGTCTATAGTCGGCACCGTCGCGGTTGGCAAAACAACGTTGAGCCAACGTTGGCCTAAGGTAAATATGCAACCAAATTTTTGCAGTCGGAGAGCTGACGTTAAGACAACGTTACGCCAACGTTTTCTGTTGACTTTTGGCAAACTGGTCGGCAAATGTACGTTGAAACAACGTTGGGTGATAGTTGGACGAACAATCATAATTCTTTGGTCGAAAAACAAACGTTGGGCCAACGTTTCGCCTACTGCGACATTTTGTTGATGAGTGGCGTTGGATATTCGTTGGCTAGTTGACGTCGTACTAACGTTTGGCAAACAACCACATGTCGACGGTGGGCAGGCTAACGTTTAACCAACGTTTCGCCTACTACGACACTGTGTCAATGACTTGCGTTGGATATTGGTTGGCTCGTTAACGTCAGACCAACGTTTAATACATAACCACATTTCGACGGTAGGATAGTCAACGTTCGGCCAACGTTTCGCCGACTACAACGTTCTGTTAATGAGCGACGTTGGATATTGGTTGGCTAGCTGACGTCAAGCCAACCTTTAACAAACAACCACATTTCGACGGTGGAGAAGCCAACGTTAGGCCAACGTTTCGCCGACTACAACATTCTGTAAATGAGCGACGTTGGATATTGGTTGGCTAGCTGACGTCAAACCAACCTTTAACAAACAACCACATTTCGACGTCGGGCAAGCCAACGTTGGGCCAACGTTTCGCCTACTACAACATTCGGTCAATGAGCGACGTTGGAAATTGGTTGGCTAGCTGACGTCAAACCAACCTTTAACAAACAACCATATTTCGACGGTAGGATAGTCAACGTTGGGCCAACGTTTCGCCGACAACAACATTCTGTAAATGAGCGACGTTGGATTTTGGTTGGCTAGCTGACGTCAAACCAACGTTTGACAAACAACCACATTTCAACAGAAGGCAAGCCAACGTTAGGCCAACGTTTGGCCTACGAAAATATTCGGTCAATGAGCGACGTTGGAAATTGGTTGGCTAGCTGACGTCAAACCAACCTTTAACAAACAACCACATTTCGACGGTAGGCAAGCCAACGTTAGGCCAACGTTTCGCCTGCATAAACATTCTGTAAATGAGCGACGTTGGATATTGGTTGGCTAGCTGACGTTAAACCAACCTTTAACAAACAACCACATTTCGACGGTGGGCAAGTCAACGTTAGGCCAACGTTTCGCCTACTACAACATTCTGTAAATGAGCGACGTTGGATATTGGTTGGCTAGCTGACGTCAAACCAACCTTTAACAAACAACCACATTTCGACGTCGGGCAAGCCAACGTTGGGCCAACGTTTCGCCTACTACAACATTCTGTTAATGAGCGACGTTGGATATTGGTTGGCTAGCTGACGTCAAACCAACCTTTAACAAACAACCACATTTCGACGGTGGGCAAGCCAACGTTAGGCGAACGTTTGCCTACTATACATTCGGACAATGAGCGACGTTCGATATTGGTTGGCTAGCTGACGTCAAACCAACCTTTAACAAACAACCACATTTTGACGGTGGGCCAGCCAACGTTAGGCCAACGTTTCGCCTACCTATTCGGTCAATGAGCGGCGTTGGATAGTGGTTGGCTAGTTGACGTCAAACCAACATTTGACAAACAACCACATTTCGACACTGTAGGCAAGCCAACGTTGGGCCACCGTTTCACCTACTACAACATTTAATCAATGAGTGGTGTTGGAAATTGGTTGGCTAATTGACGTCAGACTTCTTATTATACTTATTATTCATTATAAAATTTTCTCTCAATTTTACACTTTTTAAATCGAAATTATTCAAATTTACACATTGCCGTGTAATCGCTGGAATCGGTCTTTCAAACTCCTAATTAAAGGCGTAGTTGAGTTTTGGTAGAGAGGGCGCTAGACTACTTATTTTTTTTGGTGAGATAATGAAAAACTGAGTGTAAAATTTGAAAGAGCATACTATCTAAATAATGCAATCATCTTTGTTTGATCAAAATCGGTTCAGAAACGGCTGAAATATCCATAAACGTAACATTTTGTAATAAAGCTGGGGCCCCCGGTTTATTAGAGAATTTTGAACCAGCCGTTAAAAATTCAAAAAAATGCTTCCTCTTTTCAAAAAGTTACAAAAAAGGTATGTTGATAGTTGTTGGTTACTTCTCTATCTAATTCTATCTAATCACTATTTCAACAAAACATCACATGCACACTATTTTATTCAAAATGGTTGAAACCGATGAGTTTTTAGAAGGCGCCCTCTTACGTTTTAACGGCTCTTTTTGAATGATAACATGGTCTTTTACTACGTCATTTGGAATTTTGTGTTCCTTTCTAGTTATAACTATTAGTTTGCAATGTAATGATGTAGGTTTTGGTTACTAAAATTCAGTTTCACCCAAACTGTACTCTCCTTACCAGAAATCAACTATCCCTTTAAGTTCATAAATATACGCATAAGCTTTCGTGAATAGTCTCCCGAGTACATTCATTACGGGCACTACCCAGCAAACACAAAACTTTACAAAACGTTTTAATTAGGTCACGTATTCGTCTTTAATCAACGTTTACAAAACGTTTTTTTTTCATTAGGTCACGTAGGTCTTCTTCCTTAATCAACGTTTAAAAAACGTTCTTAGAACGTTTCCAGCGTCCGACAGGCTATATGCTGGTACTTGCAGTTGAAATCAAATACATGAAAGGTTTTTTTTTCTTTTTTCTAACGTTTAAACAACAATTTAAAAACGTCCATTTGGACGCAACACTGCAACACAGCAACACAGCAACATTGTTCCCTACAATTAGTTCATGAAATTCGCATACATCCCACTCGGTGCTCGTGGTCAAGGCATATTTATCCGTTTTATCCGATTACATGTGGAGTTTCAAAATGATCTGTAGTGGAACCAGCGTTTTTCCTCATATTTTATACAAAAGATTTCCAAACCTACTGTATTATTTGCATTTGGGATTGTTTGCAGATGATTCTAGCCGGTTTCGCACTTTTTAGAGAGGATTTACACATATATATTTAAATGTAATGAGGTCAAATATTGGGATATTGACGCGTTATAGGTGTAAAGAAAATATATTAGACCGAATTCATATTGTCTATATAGAAATCGTTACCGAGAAAATAGTTTTTTGGTATCAAGGTATTAAAGGATAGTTGCGTTGGGTTTTGGTATAGAGGGTGCTACATACAATATGTGTGTGATATAATCAAACACGGAGTACTGTATCAAATTTGAAAGAGCATACAATTGTAATGACGGAATAAACTATAATTTGATCAAAATTGCTTCAGAAATGCCTGAGATATCCATTAACATAACATTTTAAAAATTGTAGGGAACACAAAATATAACTTTGAACCGGCCGCTAACAAATTAAAAAATTGCTTCTCCTTTTTAAAAAGGTACTATAGTAAAGATGTTTTTAAATAATCGTTGATTATCTCTCTATCTAATCACTATTTCAACAAATCATGACATGCACAACATTTTATTTGTAAATGTTAAGACCAATAGGTTTTTAAAGAGCGTCCTCTTGAGTTTTAATGTCTCCTTTTTTAATGGGAACAAGCTTTTTACTCAGTAATGTGTTGTGTTATTCCTTTCGAACATAGTGAAGTAAGTTATAACTGTTAGTTTGTAATGTAATGATGCAGGTTTTAGTTACCAAAACTCGGGTTAACCAATGCTGAACTCTCTTTACCAGAAGTGGACTGTACTTCATTTGTAGTAATATAGATACGAATATGACGAACAAATGATTGAACCACTGCTATATATTTCACTGGGAAATTGATTAACAAAATGCAAGATAGCTAAATCAAGACAGGTATAGGGAAACAGTCCATTTCATACATTGGGGGAGTAATTTTAGATGAACCTCCATGCGACTTAAAATGTACAATGTCACGATACGGATTTCGTAAATTGTATAATATATTATATAATACTTAAAATATATTTTAATTATGTGCTACCAACAATGTATGAAAACCTTTTTGGAACATTTTGGATTGTTGTAATATTATCGATAATATAATGTACATTATATACTTGTATTGTTTATAGTTGTTCAAGGGCTAGTTTTGACTAACATACTATGCAATGTCTGTCCTTTTTAATAAATGAGGGGAAATTGTGAAATATTGTACCTTACATGTATATTATGATTTTGTTAAATTTGTAAATTGCTATCGGGGTTCATGATCGATTATAAACGATCATAATAGTGAACAGAAAAATTCCTATTTTTGCTATTATTTGAATTGAAAACAGTGTTATCATGTCTTTGTTTTCTATATAATTTGTTGTAATATTATCGATAATATAATGTGCGGTATACACTTGTATTGCTTATATATATATAGTTGTTGAAGGGCTAGTTTTGAATAATATACTATGCAATATGTCTATCCTTTTTGATAAATGACGGGAAATATTGTACATTATATGATGATGTTGCATTGGTAAATTAATACAATTAAATTAAATGTTATTAACAAAATATTCGCGGTGCAAAGCCCCTCTGCACAGCCCCCTCTTTATTAACTTTGATACACCTATTAATTAGTGATTTATGATCGGTAAAGGTTCGTTCCGCAATCGATCCCAATGCGTCGTAAGTGGGCCGACAATGGGTGATTTCAAGTATGGTCTTTAAGGCCGGTGTTAGTGTTTATTACACACAAACGCCAGTTTGACAAACACTAACACCAGCCCTAAACACCATACTTGAAATCACCCATTGGGCCAACGCAGAATTGCTATCGGGGTTCATGATCGATTATAAACGATCATAATTTAGTGAACAGAAAAATTCCTATTTTTGCTATTATTTGTATTGAAAACAGTGTTATCATGTCCTTGTTTTTCTATATAATTTATAAAACTATAAATGACACCTGAATAATAGTCTTATGAATAATGATTCAAAGGCTGATTATTTTATAATCTACTCTCGGCAATTACTAACTACAACAAATGTACATAGTATGTATGAGGATATATATACTAAGTCGATTGCATTATATATTGTTAAGACGATAGGATAGGATAGGATAGGGTATGATACGTTTAGGATTAGGTTTAAGATATAGGATATAGGATATAAGGATATAAGGATATAAGGATATATAGGATATAGGATATATAGGACTTAGCGTTTGAATGACGGAAGGGTAGAATATGTAACACCATGCAGCCTACTAATCTATTTTTTTTAAGTGTTCGTATTGTTGGTTGGCTCACGGTTGGCTCACGGTTGGCTCACGGTTGGCTCACGGTTGGCTCACGGTTGGCTCACGGTTGGCTCACGGTTGGCTCACGGTTGGCTCACGGTTGGCTCACGGTTGGCTTACGGTTGGCTCAAGGTTGGTTCAATGTTGGCCCAAGGTTGGCTAACAGTTGGCCCAAGGTTGGGTAAACGTTGGCCCAATGTCATAATTAGCCAACTGAAAGGTTGGGCAAGGGTTGGGAAAACGTTGGCCCAACACTTGTACGACGTTGGCTTGTTGGGTTGGGCCAACGAGGGCCCAGCGGCAAGAATGACGTGGGCAAAACGTCACGTTTTAACGTTGGCCCGACATTGACTTATATAGTCGTATTAACGTTGGGGTTTAGTCGGCTCAATGTTGGCTTGACGTCAGAAATAGCAAAATAAATGGTTGGGCAAACGTTGGCTCAACGTTGGCAATTGACGTTGGCGTATGGGGGTTGGGCCAACGAGGGCCCAGCGGCAAGAATGACGTGGGCTAGACGTCACGTTTTGACGTTGGCCCAACATGACCGCCTACATTGGGCCAACGATGGGCCAACGTAGCATTGTTATCTGGGTACAATATCATAATTAATACAAATACATATATATTATATATATTGTCCTCAGATTGGGCGCGGGTGCGTGCATTCTGCTGACAAGAAGTGTAATAACAATATTATTGTACTTACATTTAGTTGAACGCAATTGCGTTCATCCACTAGTTAAAAATTGTAATAAATTAAATATATTATTATAGATACATTTATATTTAATAGTTGTCAATAAATAACATTTATCTCAGACCGAGCGCGGGTGCGTTTAATCTGATGATAATATGTTCACTATATAGTAGTATACACAAGCTGTAGTACGCTCTGACTGTAAAAAGAGCACATGTGGTTTATTTGTATATATAGATAGTGTACGTGTACAATATTATAATTAATATAAAAAAATAAATATATATATATATTGATATTGATATATACAACTGTCATCAGATTTGTATTAGGCCGAACGCGGGTGCGTCCGTACTAATAATGATTTAGAAGGCATACACCTTTATAAATGTATATAGATACAAATACAGAGATACATATAGTTGTAGATAGAGTAGCCTCTTGTCAGACCGAGCGCGGGTGCGTCCGGTGTGATGATACTACTCTAGAAGGCTCACGAGCTATTTAAATGTAATATAGATATACATATATTGTTATATATAAATACTATAGTCATGATGATAATGCCATAAGAAGGCATACAATTTGATTGAAAATGTATGTTCATAGGTACCTGTAGATATTCATTTTATATTGAATATATTATATGCATAATATGATACTATTTTAGTTATTGTGCGGGGATACACAAATTACTTATAGGGGAAAAAGAAAAGGAAAAAAAAAATGATATATATATAATATAATAATTGTGAATAAAATAGGATGACATTAGGCCGAGCGCGGGTGCGTCCGTACTAATAATGTCCTAGAAGGTATACACTTTGTTGGTTAGTGTATAGTTAAGTTATAAATATATGTTTTAGTGCGCGGGGGTGCACACATTATTTATAGATGAGATTTAAATACAGGGAAACCCCGGATAACACACAGTTATAATCAGGCCAAAACAGATTCTCCTCGTTATAAACGCTACCTCGTTATAAGCGAGCTTGTTATAACGGGGTTTCCCTGTACATACATAGTAATAGTTGCTTATAGAGTAGTTTCTCGTCAGACCGAGCGCGGGTGCGTCCGGATTGATGATGCTACTCCAGAAGGCATTCAATCTCTGTAAATATGTAGTATAGATTATATATATAAGTGCGCGGGGGTGCACAGACACTTTATAAATGAGATATAGACACATACTCTGTAAACTTGTAGTATAGATATAAATACACATGCCTGTGCGCGGGGGTGCACATATGTTTTATAGCCAAGATTTTGATATATATATGAATTTGTTTCGGTGAAATGCGTGGGGGCGCATACACAGATACACACAAATACATAATATATATAATAAAATAAAATATTGTCCTCAGATCGGACGCGGGTGCGTACATTCTGTCGATGATAGTGGTCATAATATATATAATATATTATAAAAGATAATATATTATAAAAGATATATAAATTTATATATGCATTATAATAAAAAAATAAATAAATGATAGCTCCTTTGGCTATTATATATGTTTGCATGCGTTTATTTGTGTGAGCGCGGGTGCGCACATATTTATAACCGTAGGTGGGAATGATTATAAAGATTAATACTTAAATTATTATTATTATTATTTTTTTTTTTTTTTTTTTTTTACAAGGAGACAGGGAGTGCGCCCTCGTTTGGCATCCACGGACGCAACCACGTTTCCCCCATCACGATGGGTTTTTTTCGTGGCCTCCGCGAACTAGTGCATTCGCACTAGCCAGGTGCCAAACGCCTTGCTCATTGTATATGTTTGGCCTTCGGCCAATTATATAGACATGGCGTAAATAGTCAATTTTGACTGAGTCGCCATTTAAACAAAAAACTAACTAACTAACTCATTTGACAAAGTGTTGCAGCGGCACACGAAACGTCGTGATCTTTTAGATTCCTTGTTGACCATACATTGCGAGACAAACGAATATCACTAGCGATATTATTTTCGATACTATATCCGCAATCAGTAATATATTTACTAAAAATACAATTATTTTACAATTGATATCAAAAAATGTATATCATTAAAACAAAAATGTTCTAATGTGAAAATCAAATTTGTCCCCAGCCATGCGTCGGTACTTTTACAGCCATGCGTCGGTACTTTTACAGGCATGCGTCGGTACTTTTGAAGGCAGGCGTCGGTAAATTTAGCCATTTAGCCATTTCTGGGAAAAAGTGGACCTAACCTTTTTTTGGAAACGAACTCTTCATGTGTTATCTACATACCCCCTCCTAAAAAAATCCTGGCTACGGGCCTGGACATTAGTCATGTTTTTCTGTCATTTCTTCTGACCTGCATCGATTATGTCGTTAGAAATTAATTAAAATCCATATCAAAATAATGGGAGAAAAAAGTTAAAAAGGTTATTGAAATAACATATGCGATGAAACGGTTACAAGTAACTATATAACTAATGCATGGGGGGTCAACGCAGGGTGCATGTGTAATGATTTGTAAATCAATAGACAACATGAAAATGCATTCCTTGTAAATGCAGAAATACATAAAGCGTAACCCCCCCCCCCCCCCCCAAACAAAACAAAATATAATAAAATAAAATAAATGAATAAATAAATACAAAAATCAAACATAATTAAAAAAATTCAAAAAAAAAAATTCGACCACCCTACGCCCAACATCATTCTTACCCTTTTCAAGTGTCTCGGCCACGGGTACCATGCGTTTTTTCCTGAGAATAAGGCGAAGGTTCAGGGCGCTCGCCTCCCCTGTACCGTGCATACCGACGTAGTGCTCTAGTATACTGACGTAGGGACGATTGGGGTCTTGCAAATGTAAGCCTCGAATCAATTCCTTATTCCCTTGTGCGTTTGTAACCCCTAGATACGCACTGAAAGCGTGGACAGGCGTCACCGTCGGGTTAATCTTCTCTGACAAAGCAAGGAGCAGGGTCTCGTTTAAGATTTCCTTCCCATTGGCCACTGTGATCTCTGCCATGTCAAACAAACATATTAAAGCTGAATTCGTTCAGTCATAATAAGAACGTGACAAAATGGAAAACTGATATAAAGCATTTAAGAACCAGTTTTAATTTAAGTCACCCATTGTCATTTTGGCAAATGCACAATCTTCAAATGTACAATATAACACCATGATAGTACTCGTTGACCAGCGCGGATAATATACGTTTCGAGGTCATAACTTTTTAAGAAGAATCTTCTGTAAAAAAAAAGAATAAATAAATAACGCGTAGCTTTTCAAAAACTAATTAAAATAAATCTGCAAACATTTTAAAGTAATATTTCACATTTTAAGAGAACGGTGTGTTTCAAGGCTTCTCCAGAATGAATGTTAAATAAGCATGTACAAAACCACATTATGGTAAATGAGCCTCGTACTGGACAGAGCCAGAATGGCTCCATTGTTGATTCATGGCATAATAATAATGATTTAAATATTCGTAGCCGCCCGGGACAAATCCACAAAGAACGCAATTTCGTTATTATGAGAGTCTGATGTGAGAGTGTTGGTGGGCGGGCGGGGGTTGTTGTACATGCCGATGTTCCTTAAAGGAAGTACGATGAAAGTTATTCCGACCTCATAATGGCGTAACTGCACTGCAAAGTGACTCTCGTAATTGTTCACGTGGAATTCAATTAGGACAAGAAGTTATCTTCAGAAACGCTAGGGCATCAAATAGAAAAACACCGCAGAAAATCCCCACATGAAATTTGACGACTATTTGATTGCCTTACAAAACAAAAACAAAACAGTACCAACAATACAAATCTTGTCTCTGTACACCATGCAATTGTGGTTCAAATTTGCATTTTGTTCATACGAGTGAGCTCTTCGGTCAAGTGATTTACCACTTTTACTTTAGCATTCAATACAAAAAAACACGCTATTTACATTCAATTTCGCCAACGGATTTCACGGAAGGCGGTATTATGTAATCACGAATTTTCTCGCTTTAATTTGAATGACAATTTTACGAAATAGAAACAAAATGTTTTCGAATGATCGCTATATGAATTCGAATGCTAAAAAACGAATTTGAACTGCAAAATACAGCTGTGGGGACAAAATCGGCGAAATTGAATGCACATAAACTTAATTCGTGTGGACAACTAACAGAACATTTACCGAGAAATCCTATAATATTATTATATTATATCATTATTGCTGAAATGTATTCATTACTATTTATTTAAAAAAGAAATAAAACATGAACTGAAAACAAAACTTCAATATGGAGCAGTGCATGTCCTAATCGTGTTGCATATCTGTTTAAATGTTGTTATCATATATAGCTAAAGTGAGCTTGCACTTCATAATCAATTAAAACATGTTATTGTTGTTACCTGGATCCACAGAAGGGGACGACGGGGGCAATGGAACTGCCTCGGTGTCATCGAACTTTATTTCGCGTCTTCTTAACTCTATATTGGAGAAGAAATGTAAACAAATAAAAACAACAACATGGTGGAGAACTTGATATCTGTTTTGTTTTATTTATATGAATTGATTATTTAATCTTATCATACCGTACCCTACATGTTGCCAACCTAAAGAGATAGTTCAGTTCTGGTGAAACTGAGTTAGAGTAACTAACAACTGGGTAGATATCATTACATACTTATTATATGAGGGTTGACTTAATAAGTGTTTGTCTTATTTAATGTAACACTGCTCAATCTTCATTCAATTGAGCGTCAGGAAGCGGAAATGACATTTACAGTTATAGAGCGCGAATTGAAAAGCGCCTCTAGGCGCTATTATTATTACCCGGTCAACGGATTCACACTACTCATTACTCAGCATACAAATTCGTGTATATCATAGGCACCCGAATTCGGATATAAAATAATCTATATTCCGCAAAAAAAGAAACTGGACACTTGTATGAGTTGAAATATTTCATATTAATGTACGATAAAGTGTACATGATCATATATCAAATTAAAGGGAATTTAGTCCTCTACATGCAGGGTATAACTTAAAGGTATAATCGTTCATGCATGAAATGTCATGGTCAATTAACACTAGCAAGGTCTGTTTTCAAAAATAGCAAAACAATGGGGGACCACACCATTCGACTGAAATGATAGTAAGCGTTTCACTTAAAACAAGATGAGCGGGGCAAGTAAATTGTGACATTATTCAACTTTATTGTTATGAGCAAACTCTGGAAATACAAATTTGTCAATAAAACAGAGCCAGGTTATGAGAGCATTATCATACTGGTCTGTATTACAGGCATGAAGCTTGTCTATTCCATGTGTCCCCTGCAATTTTAACCATAGTTACCTAGAGAAATGTCATGTTAAAGACTGCCCAAATGTTTGACCAAGGGTGACTTCAGGTTTTGAAGATCTTTGGACTACGGTATAATTCTTGAGAAGAATTTATACCATTTTCATGCTGAAATAAGGGCACAAACTGTGGTTTTGACTAATAAAACTTTGCCATGGAATTTCCCATTTTGTTACTTTTGGATGAAAATAACACCTATAACGTTCACAATTTTTCTTCATGTATACTCTTTATTGAGATGAAGATAGAAAAGGTCACATTTGTAATGAAAAATTATGCCATCTCATGAATATAGCGTTTTAGATTATGCATATCAACATTTCTGCCCTCCCAAGGAAAAAAGCAGTATCTGACATTTTTGTTGATTTTCACTTTTTTCCAGAAAAATACTCAATAAACAATGCTCTTTCATGTGATACATTAAGTTTTCTGAAACAAATGTGGGAACACCATTTTTTCCCAACCCTCAAACGCAGTATCTACAGTCAACCTCCACTTTCCCCAAGGAAAAAAGCAGTATCTACACAGCTAGTCTCGCCACAAGACAAACCAATTATGTATAAGCAGACAATATGAATAATGCGCATTTATAATAATTATATCTTGTATGAACAAATTTCACTACTTATATGAATTGAGAAGCACAAAATATGGAAGCAAATTTAACATATAAGTGCATTTTGCAATACGACCAACATTCTTCTATAAAGCGCAGAGTTTGTGACAAAGGCTATTCAAGTATGCATGAAAGTACGTGTACCTCTGCCACATTCACACAAAATACATACATGCAATTGAGTCATGTATGTACAGTAATGCAGTCCTAATCTTCTACTAAATTAAGCTCTTCAGTGCCAGCATGGATTAGTAAGAATTGTTGTATCCATAACATAAGGCATAATTCATCACCCTCCAAATTTCTATGTAGATACTGCGTTTTTCCTTGGGGAAATCGATCACGCACCGTGTTGGGAGCATGTAACATGCATTATTCCATATTTAAAGTAACTTAAGACTTGATAAGAGAGGGCGCTCTTTATCATTTCAAAGTTTTGTTTTAACTCTAACTTATACACTTTTATAACAAATGTATAAACAATCATTTTTGCGTGGTTAATGAATACAATTCATGCTTCGTATTTTCTTTCATTGCGGAAATATGGGCCAATAAGTCCCTTTTTAAAGAAAAGTGTGACTCGCCTAGAGAGGGCGCTTTTTAATTAATCAAACTTTTTTCCCTTTAAATTATGTTAATAGTACATACAGAATATATCCAAAACATTTTCGATTGTTTTATCCATAACGTAAGGCATAATTTAACACCCTCCGAATTTCTATGTAGATACTGCTTTTTTCCTTGGGGAAATCGGTCACGAACCATGGATTTTCCCAAAGTATCTACATTTTCATGAAAATCTCAAAATTAAACGGAAAATTCAATTGTTCATGTATGAAGAAAAATAGACACCTATATAGCCTTTAATCACACACTTAAGATAACTTCACAAGATTATTATTTCCGAGCGGCTGTGGCAAAAACACAAAAGGGTCAATATCTCAGTTTCTAGAAAACGCTGAATCGTGTAGATACTGCCTTTTTCCTTGGGACGGCAGATTTATATGGTTGAGTGGATGTTCCATTTTTGCTATTTTTGAAAACAGACCTTGGTGTGGTTAATTGACCGTGACAAGTCATGCATGAATGATTTCATCTGAAATTCATGCGAATATTGAAGAGGGTAATTTTATCTTTAATTTGATATACAATATCATATATTTTATCGTTAATGAATACGAAATATTTGGTCTCATACAAGTGTCCAGTTTCTTTTTTTGCGGAGTATATTTGGATTGATATGGAAAAGCGTGACAGGGGGTGCGAACCGTGCGATTGATGAGTACGCATCCCCAACTTCAGAGAGGTCCACTTTTTGTCCGTCTCGGGTGAAATTTGTTTCGATTTCGACAATCTTAACCAGTGGTCTCGGACGCCCCCCCCCCCCCCCCCCCCACTTACACGACTCAAACAGTGGTCTCGGTCCCGTTTTTGTAAACTACATACCCCCACCCCCCCCCCCCCCCCCCCCACCTTGAAAAGTCATGACAACGGGCCTGGACATAAGTCATGTTTTTCTGTAACTTCTTCTGACCTTCATCGATTATGTCATTACAGATTTATTAAAATTCATATCCAAATAATAGAAGAAAAACAAAGTAAAAAAGGTTGTTGAAATAACAGATGCGATGAAACGGTTACAAGTAACTAAAGGGTGCATGTGTAATGACTTGCAAATCAATATACAACATGAACATGCATTTGTTGTAAATGCAGAAATACATACAGCGTGCCCCCCCCCCCCCCCTCCCCCCCGAAAAAAACAAATTTAATGAATAAATAAACAAATACAAAAAAAAACATTCAGACAACCCTACGCCCAACATCATTCTTACCCTTTTCAAGTGTCTCGGCCACGGGTACCATTCTGTTTTTCCTGAGAATAAGGCGAAGGTTCAGGGCGCTCGCCTCCCCGGTACCGTGCATTCCGACGTAGTACTCTAGTATACTGACGTAAGGACGATTGGGGTCTTGCAAATGTAAACCTCGAATCAACTCCTTATTCCCTTGTGCGTTTGTAACGCCTAGATACGCGCTGAAAGCATTGACAGGCGTCACCGTCGGGTTGATCTTCTCTGACATAGCAAGGAGCAGGGTCTCGTTCAAGATTTCTTTCCCATTGGCCACTGTGATCTCTGCCATGTAAAACAAATATATTAAAACTAAATGGTTTCAGTCATAAAATGAACGTGACAAGTCACTTATGTCTTTTTGGCAAATGCACAATCTGCAAATGTACAATATTATAACTCTACAGTACTTGTTGACTAGTACCGATAATCCACCTTTCCAAGTCATAACTTTGTAAGAATGAACTTTTGTAAAGAATATAATTCGTAGCTTTCAAAATCAAATTAAAATTCATTTGTTCATAGTGTTAGTAAAAACTTACATTTCAAGATATCGGTGTGTTCCAAGGCTTCTCCAGAATGAATGTTAAATAATCATGTATAAAACCACAATATGGTAAATCATATGAGCCTCGTAATTGTTTACGTGGAATCCAAGTAGGACACTACGTTATCTTTTGAAACGCTAGGGCATCTAATAGAAAACCACCGCAGAAAAATTCCTTAATGAAATTTGACGAACTATTTTTGCTGCTTTAAAAACACAGTAACAACAATACCAATCATGTCTCTGTACAAGGTAAACCATAACATAGCTGAGCACATTACTAATGTGGAGCAGTGTCCAAATCGTGGAGGATATCTGTTTAAATTGTGTTATTTAAATGAGCTTTCACTTTATAATCAATTGAAACAGTTCATTATTGTTACCTGGATCCAGAGAAGGGGACGACGGGAGCAATGGAACTTCCTTTGGGTCGTCAAACCTTATGTTGCGTCTTCTTAACTCTATGATTGGATAAGAATAAAATAATAATAAACGACATTCATAGAGCGCAAATTGCAAAGAGCCTCTAAGCGATATTATTATTACCCCCGTCAACGGATTCACACTACTCATTACTAAGCATAGAGGCACCCGAATTCGAACATAAACTAATCTATTTGGATTGATATGGAAACGCGTGACATGAGGCCCGTAGCCAGGGGGCGCAATTGATGTGTACGCACCCCTACATTTAGTCAGGTCTACTATTTGTCGGTCTCGGGTGAACTTTATTTCGGTCTCGACAATCTAAACCAGTGGTCTCGGACGCCCCCACCCCTCGCTTACACAACTTAACCAGTGATCTCGACCTCAGCCTCGATTTTTGGGGCGGTGGACACCCCCCACCTCCCCCCCCCCCCCCCCCCCCCCCCGCTTACACGACTCAACCAGTGGTGTCGGTCCCAGTATTTTGAAGAGTTCGTTTCCAAAAAAGGTAAGGTCAATTTTCCCTCAAAATTCATTTTGTAAAGCTTAATTTATAGATTTTGAGCAGTTCTATCCGTTAAAGCTAACAGAAAACTGAAATTCATACTAAAATTTTTTTTAAATTTACAAAGAAAATTCATTTTTTTTAGGTCCAACACAGTTTGTTTCCAAAAACAGTGAGGTAAAATGCATAGTTTCGGAGATAATAACTTTCGCTGTTAGCGGCGATAAATATCGCTCGCGGGACGTAGGTGTCATATTTCAGCCACTTTAGCGAGCAAACCAAGCGCTCTGACTAGATGTGTTCCGAGTCGTTTTACGCGTAATTCACTATGTTTATCGTAGCGAAGCCGTTCGTGCATACAGTGCATAGGATCAGGAGATCGTGCGGCCATTTCGGAGCTATTTGACCATCGATCGAGCTAACTGATTTCTTGTTTTCACGAAATTAACATGCTTACTGATCAGTATAATATTAAACTTTACTTATTATCATGTTATAATCATAACGGCGGTTTAACTTTGGTTGGGAAGGGGGATCGAAACTAATTGTTAAAGTGTAATGTGCACTGTGCGTGATGATGTAAACATGAAAATAAACAACAAATGTCAAGTTCCTTTTTAACGGACGTGCTTATGAAAGAATATGATAATTTATGATTATCTTGTGATTGAGCTATTTCAAAGAGTTATAATCGATGTATTTACTAGCAATTCCTGATTATGAAGGGGCAAATCAATGTTTCATTGATAAGCTACGCCACTTGATTGCCGATGAGCGAACCACTTCTGTCTATACAAGTTTATTTCATATGAGTATTGCTACATGCAATGAAATGAATTGTTTTTACATTCCGCAGCAGGCAGGCTTTGCAACTGATGCGAGTAAATTTATTGCGATCGGTTTCGTATGCACTGCCCCCGCTGCTCCCCGCGAGGCACACCGTGGTTACCAGCACCATGGTCATTGCGTACCCAGCTGACGTAGCGTGGTCCAGACTGATAAAGGTTACACCTTTTGTATTTCTTTTTCTTTTTGAAAGAATTCCCCTGTTCTGTTTTTTTTTTTTTTTATGTATACGGGGCAAGTGCTCCCCCCCCCCCACAAACATATTTTTATTATGACAAAAGTTACTACGTAAAAATCTCGATGATTTGAATGAATTGTCAGGATATGTGTAAAGCCTTACTCACTTGTTACTCATTTTCTTATCGTGTTTAATTGCCTACATTTGAATATATCTGGAGTGATCTTTAACATGACAGTTTAAAACTGAATGCTCATATTCTCATGTAATAAATTCCGACATATAATGTATGTTTATGGGAAACGCTACATGCTCATTGTATTGTATTCAAATTTGCTGGGAATATTATAATGAGATATAATCATCCTGTCTTATAATATAAGTACTAAAATAAAACTCTTTTTGACAGTAAGATAAAGTTCAGTCATTTATTTATTTACAAACATCTAAAGGCAAGCACATGTATTTTAGACAAAAAATGAAAACATTTTGAAACAAAAATGATTTCTATGTATACATGATTATTTCAATCTTTCTTAACATGGATCTAGTAACTTTGTTGTAGTATTGCTAACTTATCACAATGACTTTTTACACAGTTATACAGGGCTGGACACTGGCCAGTAAATTTTTATTTAGGGCAACCAGAAAAGGAAAAACTATTTCACTGGTCTAACCAGACCAGAGGTAAGTGTGGAGCCCTGGTTATGACTATCCATTAACAATCTGAATACTTCAATCAAAATTTATTTTTAATAAAGAGAACCACAAAGATTTATGATTGTTTGTGGATTTGGACAATGTAGATACCTTAAGCACAAATCAAATGGTTGTAAAAGGCATATAATAATAATAATAATAATAATTTACATTTACATAGCGCATTATACGAATTAACATCTCTTTGCGCTTTACATTACATAAAATTACAATAACAACAGTATTATAAACATATATATACCAGATTTTAAATACACATAATTATACACATTTTGGAATTGAATGATTATCCCTATCTAAGGGGAAAATCAATACAAATATAATTCTTAAATAGATGTGTTTTTAATAGTTTCTTGAAACTTTACATGCATTTATTCAGGCCTCCACAATAACTTTTTTTCTATACTGGCTGATTCAGGCAGGTAAAATGTTTAAGTTCTACTTGCCCACAGAGAAAAATCACATGCCAACTTACTTCTAGATGCGATGTAATGAATTACATTCTACTCTATTAGTTGCAGAAATATACCATATATATAATTTTACTTGCCCGATATCAAATTCTGGTTTGAACTTGGCAAGCGGGCAAGTGTTAGTGAAGCCTTGATTCATTACGTGTTTACTTCACTTAACGGTTTAAAGTGATCCATTAGCATTATATTTGGGGGGGAAATTTGTATTAATTGCTACATGTACATTTAGACATGCGAGAATATGTAAATTTGTTATAGAAAAATAATATTTACCTAGATCATTCAAATGAAATATCAAAATCTGGGAGACATTTGAACAGTAAAATAAGTTCAAGTGATTTTGGCTGAATTGTATTTAAAGTAAATGGATGACTTCAATACTCGTGCAACAAACACATTCAAGAACAAGAAAATGCCAACAAAACTTTCCATTTGTTTGTCCCATATCATTATCAACACTTACTACATGTACATTATTTATGCAATGTTAATTTCTATACCTGCACACACATACATGACATATGAAATGCAAATGTAAACATCAAATCTTAAACTACTTGTTACATTTACTGTAGTAGATACAAACAATGTGCAATAAACATAACAAGCTCCATACACCTCCAAAACAAAAGGTCAAGTTACATGTATGCAATACATGTACATGTACTTAAAGGGACAGGTCCTCATTTACAAAACGTCTGACCAGTTTCCAGTTGACGGAGATCGAACAGCCCTGTAATTTGGATTCTACGAATTAAAAAAACGAATGCGTCCCTCCATCAAACTGTATATCGGTCAATAAAAGAGTTTAACTGATTTAGCAAAATATTACAACAATACATACGTATTATTGTAAAGGTATTGTGAAGCCGACATTTGTAAAGGTATATGTCACGGAAAAAAATCTAAAACATTAAGAATATATGATTAAATGTACTTAGTCAGTTTAAGTGAGGTTTGGTTATTTTGGTTAGCATCTGTTCATGACATTGTTATTGTGCGCGGGTGAGGTAGGGGTCACGCATAGCGTTCTGGTACTCCGTGGAATCCGTATACGAACGAAAAGGATTTCAAGCCCTAATTTGTTCAGGCATGCTATTAAATGACATTTTCTTTCATATAATAATAATAATAATAATAATATGAACATTTAAGACAATAACCTTGCAACTTTTGAAATTTGGCTTGCAAAAGAGGGAATGTCCTTTTAAAACCTTTTCTAGAAACAATCTTTCTTTGAGCACATTGCAATACAGTGGAGCCTTTTAAAAAAGAACTCTGTTATAACAAGGTATTTTGTTGTTTTTAAGCCCCGATATACGAGGTAAATGCATTGGACCAAACATACTTGTTATAACAAGGTTTCACTATTGTATTTTTGTTCTGAAGTCAGAAAATGAAACAACTGAACATGTGTATCGGCCAGAGATGACATTTCAGAAGACTTCCCAAGCATCACAGTCGTCATACACAATAGCACATGTAAATACAAGTATCATAACATATAAATATAATATAACTTTTAAAAACAATTTGAATTAACTTGTTTGTGCCATTGAACAAAGAACAAACAAGTGTACATGGGCAACTTTTGAAATCAAATGACTTCAATCTTTGCTTTTGAATATTACTTTTTTTGTTGGGGGGGGGGGGGCACGCACGTGCCCCCCCCCCCCTCCCCCTCCCCCAATAATTTGGAAAAAACAATAGAAAACATAAGGGGACATTTTTTGAAAAACCAAAGAAATACATAAGGTGTGCCCCCCCCCCCCCCCCCCCAAATAGTTCGACCACGCTATGCCACTGCATGCCATCAAGAGACATGAATGTCTTTGGAAGTTTGGAGTCAGTTGAGAAGACAGATACTTTCGCTCCCTCAGATGGGTCCTCCACGCACCGACATCGTCCTCCCGAGCACGATGTGATGACTCCTGGCCTTGGTTGGCATCTTCAGACCTGCCCACGTTTTGGAGGGTTCTGCTGCGGACCTAAAGGAAAAAAGTGGGAGATATAGAGAAAGAGAAAGAAGAGGTGGGGATTAGAATACAGCCACTATATCGTGGGTTTGTTTAAGATCACGCACACTTACACACTAAAATAAAAATCATGCATACAGTTCAGAAACACTTAAATATACTGGTCAATTCATTCACTCCCATACAATATTACATGTATCAATGTACATGTTTGTTTTTTGTAAATAATGTGAGTATGGGCAGGTAAAAAGAGATGACCAGTATTTTACATTTCTACATGAGGATGTTCAAGAGCAATAGCAGTGGATACCCAGGGTGGAAATGCTTATTATGTAATGACAACTGACTGAATGTACAGGTACAGTGTAATACATGCACTCTTTCAAGCACATGCTTTCTTTGCATGGTGGTCCACTTTAAATTTCAAGGGTGAAATTTCAGCAGGATTTTGAAAATTGGAATTCCATGAAAATGGGATCAACATACGGACTATTGACTACCAGGAATGAAACAGAGGCATCCCTTACAGAACAATTGTTAAGCACGTTGCAAGCTAGCGGCTAGCTTACACGCAAGCTAGCGGCTAGCATGCAAAATGAAATATTTAAAATACGAAATATCTTCAACCAATAAAACGATGAAGATTATGTTTGCATGCATGTAGCTCGCAACGTGAGCATGCAGCAAATTTTAAGTGTGTCATTAGTGCACGGTAAGCATGCTGGTACAGTCTGCAAGCTTCATTTTAGCAGTGATCGCTTATAATTAAGCTTGCCGCTAGCTAGTCATTAGATTGCGACAAACTACTAGTAGTTACTAGCATGCGACATGCTTAGATTTCTGAAGGGGAAATCTGAAAGAAAACAACTCACTTCAGAGTCCAAATTGCTGAAAACCAGTCCTGGTTTGAAGGTAGACCTCTTGGAGCCCAAGCCTTGCTGCGTGTGTTGATGTTTTCTAGCTTGAAGTCCAAATCTTCTCCTTGACCTTCACCTCCAGACCAAAAAGATATGTGGGTTGATAGGAATTCACGGATCTGAGGAGGGGCTGCCAAGTATGTTGTCAGAAAGATTGGAGCATGCTTTACCATTCCTGAAAATTGTAAAAGAAAATACACTGTTTAGACAGTTGACAGATCATGTAACATGGGCAATTAGTGAAGTTACATTTGAACGCATGTTGTATTGTACAATACAAGACGATGCGGCTATATCTTCCAATGCGTGCCCCGGGCACATATTCGATTTTGAGTTTGGCGAAAGTAGTTCCGGCGTAACACAGTATATACTACTAGTAGTATATAACTGTTATATACTAAGTACATGTATTATATATCTGTAATATACTACTAGCAGTATCCTGTCCGGGCTTCCAGCCAAACACGCATTAAGAATGTTCAATATATATATTTCAACACTAGTAAACTCTCTTAATATAGTACACTATTACGTGCCCATTATGTATTTAAGAGATGGGTTAGGGCACCTGTTAGTGTACTATATAACTAGTACACCAACAGGTGCCCTAACCCATCTCTTAAATACATATTGGGCACGTATTAGTGTACTATATTAAGAGAGTTTCCTAGAGCTGTAATTAATATTGAACATTCTTAATGCGTGTTTGGCTGGAAGCCCGGATAGGATACTGTCTAAAGAAGGCTAGCGTGGCTGATAATTGAAGGTAGAGGGGAAATAGGGGTTGAAACTACATTAGTGTTGACTTGCAAGACCTTTTAGTGCCAAAATGGGAATTTACCTTAGTGTGGAAACACGTGCCCAATGCTATGCATTACATGTATGATGGGATCAAGTAGAACAAGTGCCCAATGCACACTTAATGCAATGCATTGGGCACTCGTTCCCCCACTGAGATACATTTTAAAAATCGCACTTAAGAGTTTCAACTTTCAACCCCTATCTCCCCTATTTATTCAAGATAGGCCATGGTATCCCTTTAAACCGTTAATCCTATATATCTGGGCGGACGATCTGGGTTTCCCAAACGATTTAGCAAATCCCTTCTGATTTATTTAGAAGTAGTGATGTAGGCCACAGATTTAATTCCTTAGTGAAAATGCGCATGATACATTTACTAAAAGAACCGCTACTCACCATGTCTTATATGATAAAAGAAAATTTTAGCGGCATCGGAGCGGATTCGAACCCATGATACCAAGTGTTGATATCAAGTCCACATCGTAACGTTACCAATAGGCTATGTAACCCGCTGATGGTGAAAGTGGGCTCATTGTATATATATATATCATGCTACCCTAATCCATTGTAATCGTAGGAAACTCTTGATAACAAACCCGTGCCCAAATCGATCCATTATGTACATGTTGGGCACACACACGGACATGTGCCCATACCGATCTCTCTGGGACATAGTGGGCACGTGTTAGTTTAGTAGTGCGATTTAGGGAATACTGTCAGTTACTGACTGTTTGAGGATGGGTATGAATGTTGGTTGCGTTTGTTACGTGCATCAGTTATTTTTTTGGAAATGTACCAAAACGTCCACACGATTGTCCACGTATGACTATCGACGAATAGTCTGCTACGAAGTCGTAGGTGCGCAGTGGTTCTTTGAGTAAATGTATGATGCGCATTTTCACTAAGGAATTGATTCTGTGCGTGGCCTATCACTGCTTATAAATAAATCAGAAGGGATTTGGGAATCCGAGATCCTCAGCCCAGATAGGAAAGGGATACCATGGCCTATCTTGAATACATAGGGGAGATAGGGGTTGAAAGTTGAAACTATTGATTTTGAAAATGTTTCTCAGTGGGGGAACGAGTGCCCAATGCAATGCATTACATGTGTGATGGGCTCTTCTCTTTTTCGTCGCACATGTGCCCATCGCACATGTAATGCATTGCATTTGGGCACATATTCCCATTCAGAGGTAAATTTTAAAAACGCACTTAATATATAATGGTGCATCAATTAGGTCAACACTAATGTAGTTTCAACCCGTATTCGATTCTTTTAGTCTGCTACGAAGTCGTAGGTGCGCTAATTTTGTACAGATATATAAGAACAGTTTTATGCGTTTCATGTTGATTGGGCAAAGGCAATTAAATTTGATTAAACCGTTTGACATAAAACAAAACAAAAAACATTAGCCGTGTCGATGAGAAGTTAAAGACTATGTACACCTGGCAAGCTTTCATTAATTATTATTTTTGTTTATGGTGTGTTCTTTTTGTTTATAGTATATAGACCAGTGAATGGTGATATTGACGTATATTATGTTTCCTTGTTTATTTAGCTTTGTTATATTTACTCAAATGTATAGTATCTTATTGCCTTGGTATCTAGTTCAGTTCATTTTATATAGTTACCAACCCGTATTATATTCATTACCGCTAACCATTCCATCTTCAACTATATCAGCATCTGTTAATCACATTATCCCGTTCATGTCTTGTACTTTGTTGGAGCAAAAGAACGGATGCACTATACACATAAAATAGATCTGTTCTTTTAGTCATGCATAATTGCAGTCGTTAAATCACGCTTTGGTATACAAATCGGATAGTAGAAGATGGTCTGATCTGTTTCAGCAAATTCGTAACTATGGTGTTCTTATTTCGTGTATTCCAAAGACCTCGCATTTGGCCTCTGTCATTCATATAGGGAGGGAGAGCTGAAATTCAAGAACGCAATAAAGGAGGAATTAACAGATTAGATACACGGGCGTTGGATGCATATCCCTGGTTCACCAACCCGGGCAAGGAGAGTACGTGGATTTTAACGGTACACGAAAATATCTGAATAGATGTAACCAAAGAGTAACGTCGGAGAAATAGTGGGTGAATGAAAAAAATGGGATGACCAAACAAACCCGCATGTTGTGGTCACACTTTGGTAAGAGTATCTGTTCCACTTGAGCGAATTGGGTTCATCTTCTATTCAATTCCAAATGTTAACATGTTAACCTTTATACACAATGCGACGTGCTAGGCAATCAAAGAGAAGGCACGCATTATATTTTCGAGAGTTGTAAGTTTATCGACTCGTTTAAATCATTTCATCGTTCATCGATAAATACGTGTTTTTCAACTAATAATACACTGAGAGAGCAGCTTTTGTCTCGAAAGCTCGCTCTTTATACTGATCTTATACACGCGGGTCCTTTATTTCTGTTATCAGAATATGTGTTTAGGGGTTAATTAGATTATAAGCTGGTTTGTCCACAATTTGAATGTTCACAATAATAGTCGAACTCAATGGGCATCTGATTTATGTACTGACCAAGCCCTGTCTAATTCAGTGGGCTCAGCTCATATATGGTCCGCGGGGGCATTCGATATCATAAATAGCGTGCCCGTGATTTGGCATGATGACTAAAAGAACCGATCCTCTATGCAAATGTGTATAGATCATCGGTTCTTTTAGTCATGTATACCAAGCCGTTTGAAAGATTATTGGACGTGCACTACCGACATATTAAAAAAGAGTTCCACTCAAATTAAATAAGTCCGTGGTGTTTTACCAAGATGTTGTACCAAGATGTCGAAAACGGATTTAATTAAACTAATATAAGTACAGTTACATGCTTTTCAGGTTGATTGGGCAATGGCAATTCAAGTTTATTAAACAGTTTGACATAAACAAAACAAAATCATTAGTCCTGTCGATGAAGAGTTGAAGACTACACCTGGCAAGCTTTCATAAAGTATTATTTGTTTTGTTTATGGGATTTTGTTTATAATAGACTGGTATTTTTGACGTGTATCATTGTTTAGTTAGCTTTGTTATATAAAGTATACTATTGCCTTGGTATTTAGTTCAGTTCATTTTATTGTGTCAACCCAGGCGCGCCGGAAGCAGTTTTGGATGGGGGGGGGGGGGGGGGGGGGGCGGCCCCCCTGCCCCCCCCCCCCCCCACTTCCGGCGTCTATGTGTCAACCCTTATTATATTCATTACCGCTAACCATTCCATCTTCAACTATATCAGCATATTATGTTTATTACAGTCATCTCTTTCATGTATTGTACTTTGTTGGAATAAAAGAACGGATGCACAGGTACAGATAAAATAGATCTGTTATTTTAATCACGCTTTGGTAGCAAAATCGGATATTATTTTCAAGATGGTCTGATCTGTTTCAGCAAATTCGTATGGTGTTCATATTTCGTTTTCTATTCTTTATGTAATCGACATTAGACCTCGCATTTGGCCTCCGTTATTCATATAGTGAGATTAGGAGGGAGGGCCGAAATTCAAGACCGCAAGAAATGAGGAATTAACAGATTAGTTCAGGTATACGGGCGTCAGATGCATATCCCTGGTTCACCAACCATGGCATATTGTACTAGGAGAGTGGAGTTAACGGTACACGAAAATATCTGAATAGATGTAACTTACATAAAGAGTCGGAGAAACAGAGGGTGAATGAGAAATATGGGATGACAAAACAAACCCACATGTTGTGGTCACACTTTGGTCAGAGTATCTGTTCCAACGAATTGTGATCATCTTCTATATGTACTCTAATTTTATTCCAAAGTACTCTAATTAGATTGCAAAGAATAACATGTATACCTCTTTATATACACGATGCGACGTGTTAGAGAAGGCACGCATTATATTTTCGAGAGCTGTATACATGTTTACCGACTCGTTAAAATCATTTCATCGTTCATCGATAAAAACGTGTTTTCCAACTATTAATTTGTCTCGAAAGCTCGCTCTTTATACTCATCGTAATACTGATTATACACGCGGTTCCTTTATTTCCGTTTTTAGAATGTGTGTTTAGATTATAGATGGGCTGATTTGTCCACAATTATTACAGGAATGTTCATTTGTCCACAATTATTACAGGAATGTTCATAATTATAGTCGAACTCAATAGAGTACAGAAGCCATGATGCGTCATAAAAACACTTTTTCAGAATTGTCAAAATTTAAAAATAATAGTTGTTTTTACTGCTTTTTACGATCAGGCAAGTTACGTAAAATACATATTTTGAATAGGGTCTCAGAATCACCAAAAATCAGGAAAAAGTTGCATCCTTTTTAGGCTGATAAATTACTCGTTTCAAGGGTCTCATAAATTCAGCTTATTTGCTTATAGGGTTCATTCAATACTAGAACAAGTTTTAGTCACCGTTTTAAGGTGCTTAGGTTATAAAAAAAATAGTTATAACTTGCTTAGGGGTGTACACAATTGATTAGTTGGTCAGGGTATCAAAATAGTCATAACCTGCTTAGGGATTTACAAAGTATTGATTACTTGCTTAGGGTATCAAAAATAGTTGTAACTTACTTAGGGGTTTACAAAAAAATGTATTACTTAATAAGCGATAATGATTATCATGCATACTTAGTTAAAGCCCAAGACCAGTTTTGGGAAAGTAGCCGAATACATCTATATTGATCATTATTGTTGAATATGTATTGAAATACGGCTTGTGTGGTAAAATCAGAACCTCAGCATCATTAAATACAGAAATATCGGAAGAAAACCGCTGGTCGTAATACACATAGCGTATGGGCGACATATCTGTCCCATTGGGACAGATATATAATTTTGCAAATATATAAATTAGTAGGCAGTTTCTTGGCAAAATTTGGATGATCCTATATTAGTATAATAATATTATTTCACATTATTGGTAATAAGAGCTTCCATTTCATTTTTTTGAGAGGGGGGCGTTTCCAAAACTTGTCTTTACCTTTAAGGTGTATTTTTTGCACCACGCAAATACTTGTTTAGGGTGCTTTTGGCAAGTCCTTGGTCACGCATGATACCCCACCGCCCCCCCCCCCCCGGGGGGGGGGGGGGGGGTTAAGAATTGGCATGTACACGACTAAAAGAACTGATGTTATTATGCAAATAAATATATTAAATCCCAATCACACGCGATTTACACCCGATTTACACCCTTTATAAACACCCCAATCACCGGCTGCCCATGCACGAATTTGATTGCATGAATATTACCGATGCTAGTCAAAGACACCCCTTGTAGTGTAGGTATATATAGTACACATGAACCGATCATGACGACTTGGCATAATTATTACTAACATAACTGATGTTCTATGCACTATTGCCATACTTATGGATATAGTATATGTCGATTCTTTTAGTCTGCTACCAAGTCGTATAGGTGCGCTAATGAATTATTCATAATCACCGATGTGGGCTGTACGTATATGATAACAATGAGACCATACTGACCATCAGCAGTTTACATGGCCTATTGGTCACGCTGTGGACTTCGATACTTGGTGTCATGGGTTCGATTCCTCTCTCTTATGACTCTACTTTTCTTTTGCCAATAGCTGGTGAGTAGTGGTTAATTGAAATAGTGAATGTATCATGTACAATTTTCACTCAGAACAAAGTCTAAAATCTTACAAAAAGTTCGAGTGGAAAAATAATTCCCGTCCTGTGTTTTACCGTGAAATAGTTATTTCGTGATGTCGATGGTGTTTACGGGGACTATTTTATAACGCGGATGCACACCAAGTAATTAAATGAGCAAGTCTGTACTTCGACATGACCGCATCACATGGCGGAGTAATTTATTCACGTAAATCACGATGTGCCCTGGGCACGTCTCCGAAGATATAGCCGACGATGCTACATAAAGATGCCTTCAGGAATATTTTCTTTAAATTTGTTCTATGTCATTCAATACCTCCTGACAAAACCTTCTTCACACAGTAATTTCATAAAAACAATTGATTTGTAAGCATTTTTTTTATAGGCAGGGCTCGACACTAGGACTGGCCCGCTGGCATGGGGCTAGTTAAATATTACTTTGGGCGAGCAAAAATGAAAGTCATATTTTGGTGGCCAGATCAGGCAAGCAAATTTTTAACCCGACCTTGACAAAACTATAATAATCTTAGTTTATGTTTGTAAGTTTGTAAATAATATTTTGGGCATGGTGGATTTATTTCATACATGTACATTAGTTTTGTTATAACCTATATGAATAGTTTTGGTGAATTAACAGTCAGTTGACCAGAACTGTTAATACAGGTGTACATGTATACATTTATCTCAATAAATTCTCACCAACATGGACAGTAAAAAAGAAGGAATAATGATCTAAAAGAAAAACTGACCTGTTTGAACCAAGAAAATCTCTTCAGACAAAGTTCATCTCTCTTTCAGTCGTCCATCCGCACTACTTGTTGTACTGTAGTTGTAGATCAAAATCACTCTGACCGCCTACGGCTACGTTGACTTCCCAAACAAAATTATTCTGCACTCTTAATGATCATAGTCATTGAGTCTGAAACTCTGAGATCATTGATGTGGTAAGACATCAAAACCTGCTGTTGAAATCATACGGCCACCACTGCACTATGCACTGTCAACAATGTGTGTGGGTCACATTGCATTGTCTTTGATATGACACCGTCATGCATGCAATGCACAATACACAGTGCATGCAATGTTTCACAACACAACGCGAGCTTTAAGTCTTTAAAATTCTTACTTACAACGTGATCCGCCATAATCTTCTTAACAAGTACACTAGTGACCATCTTGAACAAGCTCCTAGATATATTCATAAACGATCAATCCGTCACAAATAATAACAAATTAACAATATTTCCGCTTTGATCACTCGTGTCGTTGACAACGGTTCGCTCAAATCACTACAGTTTTAACGTGTATCAAACGTACACGGGCTGTGTATATAATATGTGTACGTTGTATGTAGGATGCTGCGCTTGACGTGCATTGCATAGCGTACACGTTGATGCACAAAACGAGACTTTTGTGTAAAGACTAGAAAAGAGTCTACCAGTCGTTTTTCAAGCTTTCAAGGATTTTTATACCTCAATACTTCTTTAAATATCTTCAAAACGGCACGGTAAATTCTAATTTGGCGCGGTCAGTCTTTTCAAATCAGACCCTAGTTTAATATAAACAAGGTTTTAGACCTGCCAAATGTCTACTCTGACTGCCTCGGCTCTTTTCATGTTCGCTAGAGCGCAATTAGACCAACGAAAACACGGACAGCATCGCTAATCTGCGCTATGTATCCACCTCGCACGGCGTAATTATCTCCATAACAAGAGATCTCCGTAAGAACGTATTAATCGTCACTGAAAAAAGAGTTTAACGAGTTTTTTTTTACTGATGCATGGCTCACTTTAGTTTGATTTTCACAGTTTTTTGCGCTCATTTTATGAAACAAATGCTGCACAGGCATATTTCGTGGATCGAAAAAAAAAATTAAAAAAATAAAATTATATCATTTAAAAAAAAATAACTAATTTAAAAATTGATATAATTTTATTTTATATCATTTAAAAAAAATAAAAAAAACATTATATAATTGAAACAAAAATAAAATTCTTCTTCGGCTCCAAACGCACTATCTCGCATGAGCGAGTACGTTCCTAATTGGTCAATAACGGGCAAGGTTGATTGGCCGGTGCACACGGGTACTCAACCAATCAACGGGACGCTGGTTCGGCTCGCTTGCTAGGCTAGGCTAGCGGGAACAATAGCGAGCTCAACCAATCAACGGGCAGCTGGTTCGGCTCTCCCGCTGGTAGAAATCAACCGGTGTGGGCCGGCTGGTCGGGGAGTGTCATGGCGACGTATCGTACGCATCAAAAATTGGGGAATATCCATCCCGTTGTCTCTGTTGAAATTACTGGGATTGAGGCGGATATGTATAGCTTCTTTTACCCTACGTGTGTACCAATGCCGTTCTTGGGAAAGGCACTCTACCCCGTCCCAGTCTGGTTGATGCTGGTTGTCCCAAGCATGTTCGGCTACGGCTGAGTTGTCAGTTCGGCGGAGCCTGACGTCCCTCTTATGCTCGGTGATTCTTTCGGTCGGGCAGTCTCACCGATGTAGGATACAGAGCATCAATTTCGAGCCAATTTAAAGGCTTTTTTGTTTGTTAATGAATTGTAAGTTTTTACTATTTTATCTTTGCTTAAATACGCTTCTATTTCTCTCTCTCTTTCATTTATGCGCACTGAGACTTAATTGTAAGATTGCGCCATATAAGAAACGACTATTATTATTATTATTATCACATCCTTTACAGGGGATGTTGTACACGATGCCGTCCCGTCTGTGTTGAGGAATTGGATCCTTGGGGCGTGTTAGTTGCTGGCGTAGGGTGGTATCTGATCTGAAGACCGTTCGGATGCCATGGCTCTCTAGGCGGCGCCTGAGTTGTTGGGAGACCCCATCAATGTACGGTAAGACTGTGAAAGTCTTGTATTCATTCTGATCCTTTGGTTCTGTCGTTCTCTTCTTGGAGTTGTGTACAAAACGGCGTGGGTAACCGTTAAGACTCAGGGCATTGCGGACACGGGTCCGCTATTTGCATGCCTGTTGTGGACTTGTCACAATGCGTGATGCTCTGTCAAATAGACATTTCACTAGACCTCTCTTCACCGATACGGGATGATGAGAGTCAAACGCTATGTACTGGTCTGTGTGGGTAGGCTTCCTGTAGACTGAGGTGGAGAGCCTATGGTTGTCGTGTCTGTGAACTAAAGTGTCCAAGAATGCTATCTTCCTTCGCACTCCATCTCCGATGTGAACTGGATGGATGGTTGGCGGTTATTCATGTGTTTGAGCAGATTATCTGTCTCAGAACTGGAGACTGTGATGAAGGTATCATCCACGTATCTCTTCCAAACAGGGGAATGCAAGAGAGGGGACATGTGTCTAGCGCTTCTTCTTCGAAACTCTCCATGTACAGAAAGTATGTCGATCGAAGGACAAATTCGAGGAGTTGGGTGAGTTGCTCCGGTGAGAGTGCGGTAAGGGTGGGCAAACTGCTGTCTGATTGCAAGCGTTGCAAGGCAGCATTGCATGCGCCCTCAATTGGTACATTGGTGAAGAGGGAAACTACGTCAAACGAGACCATGAGTTCTTGTGCACCAATGGTTTGCTCTGCTATGTACTTTGCAAAACCACTCGAATTGGGAATCGTATATTCAGATTCAGTAGAACCTGTGAGCGGAGAAAGAATCCTCTGCTAGGTACTTTGAGAGGTTGTAGGCAAAGGGACCTATGCATGACACTATACGGCGTAGTGGTACTGTGGGTTTGTGTATCTTGGGTAACCCAGTATTTTCTAGGAGTTGCTTCTGTGTTGGTTTCAACCTACGATAGGTCGGTTCATCCATCACATTGTCTTTCTTTAGTTCAACGAGGTGCTGGAAAGCTTGCGAGCCAAGCAATCTGTGGGATCCTTCTTAGTACACGATACGGACCAGACTCCAACAAGTCGACAACTTCTCAAGGTACACTGTGGTGTCCAGAATTACTGTGGCACGACCTTTGTCGGCTGGAAGAATAGTAATGCTATCATCAGCCTTCAAAGTTTTGAGAGCGGTGTGCATCTCTTTCGAGATTATGTGATTAGGGAGGCGTGCTTTCTGTAAGATGCAGTCTTCATCTCTGCGGGCGGCGTCGGCGACTCCGCATCAAGACTCTTGACCGCAGTCTCAACTTTCGCAATTATTTCGGTAGCTGGTATCCATTTTGGGAGACTGCAAAACCTGAGGCCTTTCTTAAGAATCTGCTGTTCCGAAGAAGTGACCGTTCTAGAAGATAGGTTAACAACCACTTCTCCTCATTCGCTAATGAGGTCTCTTCTCCCCGCTCACAGGTTCTTACTGAATATACGATTCCAATTCGAGTGGTTTTGCAAAGTTCATAGCAGAGCAAACCATTGGTGCACAATAACGCATGGTCTCGTTTGACGTAGTTTCCCTCTTCATCAATGTACCAATTGAGGGCGCATGCAATGCTGCCTTGCAACGTTTGCAATCAGACCAGCAGTTTGCCAACCGTACCGCACTCTCACCGGTGCAACTCACCCAACTCCTCGAATTTGTCCTTCGATCCACATACTTTCTGTATAAAGGTTCATACTATGAACAGACGGAAGGGGCAGCCATGGGCAGTCCGGTCTCGGCTGTCGTGTCAACCTATACATGGAGAGTTTCGAAGAAGAAGCGCTAGACACATGTCCCCTCTCTTGCAATTCCTCGTGTTTGGAAGAGATACGTGGATGATACCTTCATCATAGTCTCCAGTTCTGAGACAGATAATCTCCTCAAACACATGAATAACCGCCAACCATCATCCAGTTCACATCGAGATGGAGTGCGAAGGGAAGATAGCATTCTTGGACACTTTAGTTCACAGACCGACAACCATATCCTCTCCACCTCAGTCTACAGGAAGCCTACCCACAGAGACCAGTACATAGCGTTTGACTCTCACCATCCCGTATCGGTGAAGAGAGGTCTAGTGAAATGTCTATTTGACAGAGCATCACGCATTGTGACAAGTCCACAACAGGCATGCAAGAGCGGACCCGTGTCCACAATGCCCTGAGTCTAACGGTTTACCCACGCCGTTTTGTACACAACTCCAAGAAGAGAACGACAGAACCAAAGGATCAGAAGGAATACAAGACTTTCACAGTCTTGCCGTACATTGATGGGGTCTCCCAACAACTCAGGCGCCGCCTAGAGAGCCATGGCATCCGAACGGTCTTCAGATCAGATACCACCCTACGCAGCAACTAACACGCCCCCCCAATGATCCAATTCCTCACACAGACGGGACGGTATCGTGTACAACATCCCCTGTAAAGGATGTGATAGATCCTACATCGTGAGACTGCCCGACCGATATCAGAAAAAATCACCGAGCATAAGAGGGACGTCAGCTCCGCCGAACTGACAACTCAGCCGTAGCCGAACATGCTTGGGACAACGCACATCAGCCAGACTGGACGGGGGTCCTGTGCCTTTCCCAAGAACGGCTTGGTACACACGTAGGGTAAAAGAAGCTATACATATCCGCCTCATACCAGTAATTTCAACAGAGACAAGGGATGGATATTCCCCAATTTTTGGATGCGTACGATACGTCCGCATGACACTTCCCGACCAGCCGGCCCACACCGGTTGATTCTACAAGCGGGCGAGCCGAACCAGCTCGCCGTTGATTGTTGTGCTCGCTATTGTTCGCTAGCCTAGCCTAGCAAGCGAGCCGAACCAGCGTCCCGTTGATTGGTTGAGTCCCCGTGTGCACCGGCCAATCAACATTGCCCGTTATTGACCAATTTGGAACGTACTCGCTCATGCGTTTGGAGCCGAAGAAGAGTATAACACTCGATTGCTTACATTAGATTATATCACTTGACAAAGTGTTGCAGCGGCACACGAAACGTCGTGATCTGTTAGATTCCTTGTTGACCATACATTGCGAGACAAACGAATATCACTAGCGATATTATTTTCGATACTATATCCGCAATGAGTAATATATTTACTAGAAATAAAATTATTTTAAAATTGATATAAAAAAATGTATATCATTAAAACAAAAATGTTCTAATGTGAAATCAAATGTTGTCCCTACAGCCATGCGTCGGTACTTTTACAGCCATGCGTCGGTACTTTTACAGGCATCGGTCGGTACTTTTGAAGGCAGGCGTCGGTAAATTTAGCCATATTAGCCATTTCTGGGAAAAAGTGGACCTAACCTTTTTTTTGGAAACGAAACTCTTCATGTGTTATCTACATACCCCCTCCTAAAAAAAATCCTGGCTACGGGCTGGACATTAGTCATGTTTTTCTGTCATTTCTTCTGACCTGCATCGATTATGTCGTTAGAAATTAATTAAAATCCAATATCAAAATAATGGGAGAAAAAAGTTAAAAAAGGTTATTGAAATAACATATGCGATGAAACGGTTACAAGTAACTATATAACTAATGCATGGGGGTCAACCAGAGGGTGCATGTGTAATGATTTGTAAATCAATAGACAACATGAAAATGCATTCCTTGTAAATGCAAAATACATACAGCGTACCCACCCCCCCCCCCCCCCCCCCAAACAAAATATAATAAAATAAAATAAATGAATAAATAAATACAAAAATCAAACATAATTTTAAAAATTCAACAAAAAAAAATTCGACCACCCTACGCCCAACATCATTCTTACCCTTTTCAAGTGTCTCGCGCACGGGTACCATGCGTTTTTTCCTGAGAATAAGGCGAAGGTTCAGGGCGCTCGCCTCCCCTGTACCGTGCATTACCGACGTAGTGCTCTAGTATATTGACGTAGGGACGATTGGGGGTCTTGCAAATGTAAGCCTCGAATCAATTCCTTATTCCCTTGTGCGTTTGTAACCCCTAGATACGCACTGAAAGCGTTGACAGGCGTCACCGTCGGGTTTATCTTCTCTGACAAAGCAAGGAGCAGGGTCTCGTTTAAGATTCCTTCCATCGGCCACTGTGATCTCTGCCATGTCAAACAAACATATTAAAGCTGAATTCGTTCAGTCATATTAAGTACGTGACAAAATGGAAAACTGATATAAAAGCATTTATGAACCAGTTTTAATTTAAGTCACCCATTTCATTTTGGCAAATGCACAATCTTCAAATGTACAATATAACACCATGATAGTAATCGTTGACACACGCGGATAATATACTTTTCGAGTCATAACTTTTTAAGAAGAATCTTCTGTAAAAAAAAGAATAAATAAATAACGCGTAGCTTTTCAAAAACTAATTAAAATAAATCTGCAAACATTTTAAAGTAATATTTACATTTAAGAGAACGGTGTGTTCAAGGCTTCTCCAGAATGAATGTTAAATAAGCATGTACAAAACCACATTATGGTAAATGAGCCTCGTACTGGACAGAGCCAGAACTCACTCTGTATTATCAGTTACATGACTTTCGGTTGATTATTTGCTTGTTGAATCAGTGAATATTCATATAATGTGGAATGTTGTTTCCATAGCTCTTAAGATAAGATGCAACAAACATTAATATAACATACATAATCTGTAATGTAGTTACGATGCTCCATTGTTGAATTATGGCATAATAATAATGATTTAAATATTCTAGCCCGAGCCGGACAATCACAAAACGAAGATATTCTTATTATGACAGTCTGATGTGAGAGTGTGTGGGGGGCGGCGGGTTGTTGTACATGCCGATTGTTCCTTAAAAGGAAGTACGATGAAAGTTATCCGACCCTAATGGCGTAACTGCACTGCAAAGTGACTCTCGTAATTGTTCACGTGGAATTCAAGTAGGACAAGGAGTTATCTTCAGTAAACGCTAGGGCATCAAATAGAAAAACACCGCAGAAAATCCCACATGAAATTTGACGAACTATTAGATTGCCTTACAAAACAAAAACAAAACATACCAACAATACAAATCTTGGTATCAAGAATTGAATTCATGATAATCAAGAAATGAATTCTTGATATCAAGAGTCTATTCTTGATATCAAGAATGAATTCTTGACATAGAAATAAGGAATAAATGGTCGACATCCGTCACACTGTTAACACACTGTAACATGACCTGCATTCCATGTATTAACATAGTATGCCATTGAGTGTGGCACACAGTTTTATTCATGTCTAGATGTCTTCCTCGGCGAGGTGATTCACAAGTCATAATCCTGCCCAACATGTGGATACCTCTTATAATTTTTGTTCACAGATTAATACTGATACTAGGGATTCCACATGTGTATGGCAATTTGTGTATATTGAGTGGTGCAAATATGCAACATTGGCAAGGCTTTCGACAATTTTCCACGAACACCTCCCCCCCCCCCCCCCCCTCCCCGCTGAGAGGATCTCAACCGCGGTCTCGGTTTCGAAAATGTTAGAGGTACTTGGTCTCGGCTTTGATAATTTTCTAAGGACACCCCCCCCCCCCCCCCCCCCCCCCCCCCCACTGCGTTCCCAACCAATTACCTTGGTCTCGGTCTCGCACATTTTGAAGGTACTTGGTCTCGGCTTTAGGAAAATAACCCCCCCCCCCCCCCCTCCTTGGACAAATCCTGGTACGGCCACTGCAGACATGTACTTATTGCATATATTTATATACTGAACATGTACTTATGTAACATGTATATATACGTATAGTTGGCTCATTCCTTACAACTGATTATTCGTTTAAGGAGTAAAAATAGATGTTTGCATTAATTTGCATAATTAATTAGTAGTAATCCAAATTAATAAATTTTCCCCTAAATAATTATGCAAACCAGTAAACCAACTCCCAAGGTAAATGGTGTCAAATTGTGTGGCGGTTGCGCATTGTTGGCCGAGACCTCGGGCCTTTTTGAAGAACTTAATAAGGCTATTTTTGGCGGCAATTTTGTCTTTGCCCATATCTAAAACAAAGTTCCAGTTTTCAGTTTGGTCATCTGCATACCCTCATGGAAACATAATCGATTAAAATAAAAAATTTGTACCTCAATTGCCGGACTATTAATAAGTTTTAACGGACAATTTATTGGTAGTTAAAACAGTTTACTCTTGCCTAACACCGAATCGTCTGTGGTGAGCGGGGGGTCAATGTGGGGCAGGGCTTTCCTCGACGCTGGTCAAGACTAGTGCGAACAGGTGCACGGTGACCTCCGAACGCCACCCAGGACGCGTGGTATAATCAGGGATATGGGAGTTTGTATAATTGAGGAGTGGAAAAATTTGGGGGTATGCAATGAATGAGGGCTAACTCCAGTCATTCTTGTGGTTGGTGCCGATTGAGTAACACGTGGAAAGAAAATGTTAAAATGAGTTTCCACACCACCCCAATCACCACTAGGAAACTTATGCCTGTCGATTGTGGTGAAACTATTAATCGCTGTTTTATTTTTGGCCCCATACATTGAATTTATGGTCCAGGTAATTTTTTTTTGTTTTTTGGGCGTAATGAATAACGCGATATTGGATTGTTTGACGTTTTGTTTTAGAAAAGTATGGTAGAATAATTTGATTGGCTACTGGGGGTAGATGAATGTACTCATATATACTTTTAAGATTAGTTGAGAGGATGAAATTATAGAACTTGTAACGATACGAGGGAAAATATTATATGCTGATGTTTTCGTGTAACACATATTAAGATTGCATTTAATTTTGGCTAATTCGCCGTAGATCAGAGTCGTCGATATAAAATGATAATGGATGCAATAGTTTTAATTTGTTCATTTGTGTAATTCAACATCCAAGAGTGTACGCTTGGTTGCCCATTTATGGGGTCCGCAGGTTTTTTTCATCGACCATTTTTCTCCCTTCTAGGGTTTCGGGCGGTGTTTTTTCGCTCCTGCTTGGATGTTGTTCAACCTCAAAGACGGTTCCAGACTATTGGACGCGATTTGAATGTTGCGTGTTATACCAAGATCACAGTCTTAGGGTGGTAATATGCTATATTAGGCCGCTGTATATAGGCCAACCAGTTGATAGTATATTTATTATGTTGTATTGAGGCGACTTGAGATGAATTAGGGATTATTTAGTTAATTATTTTGTGGAT
Organism: Echinarachnius parma; assembly: GCA_037951105.1. Taxonomy (NCBI): domain Eukaryota; kingdom Metazoa; phylum Echinodermata; class Echinoidea; order Clypeasteroida; family Echinarachniidae; genus Echinarachnius; species Echinarachnius parma. Next base: position 48,773 of record JBAMJV010013491.1, read on the forward strand.
TTGGAAATGATAGCGAGACAGGTCAATTAGTGCCGCGTGGATGGATTTGTTTAATTGATTTGGGTACCTCCCTTGTTATTCTAAGAGAACGATTTATCCAGTCAGTGACATTCTCTTGGGAGCGGAAACAGGGAGATGGATTTTGACTGTGAGTTCCCTCGCGGAAGGCCTTTAAAAGGATCACTGGCGTGGGATCAAGGCATGATTGGATAATAATTGTTGGGACCTTGTTCTCGCCTAGAATTATGAATTATATCAGTTGTTTGGAATCGAAACGAGTAAAAACTTCGTAACAGAAAACCGGCGAACCAAATGTATTAACTGTTAACTAAAAAGGAATCTGTTCAACTGCTTTAAAATAGTTGCGATATTATAGCAATAGTACATTACTCATCAACTACCTTTTCTAAGAGCTGTATAATCATAGTGCGGTGCAGCTTGATGCAGTCATGTGCGCTTATTATAATTTTTGTTCGATCGTGTGGACGGGGGACGCCGTTCCTACCTCTGAACCATTTTCTCGTTTAGTCAACAAGCGTTCACAATGACGTCGAGAACGCCACACGTTATGTGACCTTTTCTGAACCCTGCCTCATAATTCCCTCCCGCGCACACACATGACTGTAAAACACACACACACACACACACACACACACACACACACACACACACACACACACACACACACACACACACACACACACACAACACACACACACACACACACACACACCGGTTCCACGCACAAACCAAAAAATTACACGCACACAAACAAAAACAAGCACAGAAAGTTACCCGCCCATATTTGAAGAGCTTAATTCCAAACGATTGCATACTCGTTAGCAAAACATAGTGCATGAAATTCTAACTGCATCATCGATTTGAATCGTTGCCAAATTTACTGAAATGATGTTACCTTTTATGTAACATATACTAAACAGTTTGTATTACTTTTGCTTATATTATCTAGCATTGGTTTCCTAAAGAATGTATTCGGACCCAAGCATATGCATCAATTTCTTTTTGCCATAGGGGGGGGGGGGGGGGTCGTATTAGAAGCGACCAACCCAGTAGCATGCGCAGGTTTGTGGCGGAGGGGGGGGGGGGGGTGTAGGGGACTACAAAAGTTGTTAGCCGAATGACACCTTCAGTCAGCAGGCATTGTATGCATGTAGCACCACTTGTGATACTTTGGTAAGTAACCCTTAGAGCAAGTGGGAGTGGGAGAGGGGGCCCGCATCCGCCCACTTTTAAATTGTAGTCTGTGTCGGGGCCCAGGGCCTCAGCCTCATTAAGCCTTTGAATGAAAATGTGTAGCATTGGTCAGCTTGTTAAGTGCACATTGCGAACACATTGGTGGAACCCTGAATGGAATCAGTCAAGGGATACCCACATTGGTAATCCATGTAATCTAAATAGGGGGTTTCAGGGGCAGAGCAGCGGGAATCTTAAAGATTTGTCGAAATCCGGATATGCAGATGTTTCGCGCCCCCACCCCCCCCCCTATCTCAAAAGCGGATCGACCCTCCTGGTATTAAGGAAAGCAGAGTTTGTATTTCCACGTTTATAACGTGGGCTGCCAGCTAGTTGAAAGCAGTTTTGCCACCAGTACCAGTGTAAACAAACAAGTATTACTTTTAACCAAAATTGAACGTGGTGTTTGTTTACCATGCAATATGATGGAGTGAAACGCTGATTTTATATGCAATATTTAAGCTAAACGACACCTGCTTAACCAGACAAACACACTCTAACGGAAAGTGATCCGACCGCGTTTCGAGTCTTATTATGTACATGTATCATGCTATTGACCAGATGAATATAACACCTGAACTGAAAATAAACACACGTAACATATTATAATGCCACATAAGCTAAGTTAAGGACAGTAAAGTTCTGGCAAAAATTAATTTGTATTAACTTACACTTGTATACATTTGTATTAATACGTAATTAAAACTGAACCATATTTTTAGAATGGTATATAAACAAAAACATATAGAAGTTCAAAAGCAGGCTGCTTTCATTTGGAAAGCTGCCGTTAAAAAAGAGGGGCCCCTCTCGACATCTGTATGTTTCAGCCAGTTTCATTTCTTTCCTATACAAATTGTGAATGTTATGTCTGGTTAATGATCAAAAACTATATTAAAGCCACTTTGGTAAACATTTTTCGAAAAGTATAGGCATTATCACTAAATAGCTAAGTTTCTGTACCGATTTTGATCAAATAAAGTAAGTTGAATTTAGTATCACGTTCCTTTTCAAAATATGACCTAATCAGGGGCGTCGATCCTGGGGGGGGGGGGGGGGGGGGGGCAGGCGGGGCGGTCACCCCCCCCCCCCCATGAAAATATTGGGGGGGGGGCGAACATATCATTTCGCCCCCCCCCCCCCCAATAATTCCGAAAATGAGAAGAAAAAAAATCGAGTGATATAATCCCAAAGAGAGGAAAGACACATTTATCAATAATTAATCTTCAAAATAGACGTTTTTTAGTTTGAAAAGGACTGTATATTTCTGTTTGCATAACAGTTTCTCATATTGCAAGTTTCATTTTGGTGCGGGAACTCACCCTTCGAAATGTGCTGGCAGTGTTAAATTTCTCAAACGCACACCTCAAACGAAGTTTATTAAACTCCTTACCTATAGAAGACACACCGTCAGAGAAAATAGAATAATCTGAAATATATCTTTCAGTCAATTCGGTCCCATATGCGCTGAATACAAATCAAATTGGAATATCATGTCCCCCCCACATTTGAATGTGGAGGAGATTGTCCTCACCTTTTGTCATTATGTATGTTTGGTTCCATACTTATATACTTCATATTACGGGAAATTTCTGTCTCAGGGGTGCACCAAATCGCACAATTTCACGCCCCCAAATAACAAAAGCTCCCTACTGTGGGAGTGGGCAAACATTTGGAAACAAATATAAAATATTTAGGGGAAAATTGTAATAAAATAAAGAATTGCGGGCCCCAAATGACAAGCATATCCTCGAATTAGGTAGTCCGACCACGTCTCACTGCTTCACTGTGCTTTCATATGATAGTCACATAATTTCACTATTATTACTCATGAATCTCAATATTTCATTTGAAGAATGGAAAACACGAGAAAGCAACATACTACCGAGACAGCAGAGGTAGCTATACTTGATTTGGGGGGATAGTACAAAAGGGGGAATTGGGATGGGGAGGGGCAATTGCAACTTCCAATTTCTCATTTAAAAAAGGCACTAAATCATACGGATACAAAATAGAAACACTCAGAGTGTGCACGAAGAAGTGGCGTCGCTCTAAGGGGGTGGGGGGGAGGGAGGGGAGGGGGGGGCAGTGGCCCATGAAAAATATTTTTGTGGGGAACATATCGTTTTGCCTTGTGTAGAAAGCTTGTGTAGGGGCTTGTGTAGAAAAACCCGAACCTTAGTTTCGTTGCATGTAGAAATACCAGTAAAAACGTTTATGCAATACACTGAATACAGCCTAAATTCAACGCCAGTTCAGCTCTATACGCTGGACACGTTTGCATGCGAACCACGAGCGCATTTGTCATAGGTTTTACATGAAGGGCACGAAAAAAATAAACCGTCGCATTGATAGTTTTCTAATTTTGCAAATATGTCAATTAATAGGCGGTTCCTGGCCAAATTTGTTGTGATGTATTGACTATTTAGCTCGGAATTTAAACTGATTTCAATCAACAAAGTTTTCAGTCTTTAAACATGTTAATCTTATCAAATTATACACTTGGTTTTCCATAGGTCTATGGTTTTTCATAACCTTATAAAAAAAAAAACCTGAGCGCCCTCTAAACCAAAACTAACGCTATCCCTTTTATAAATGTAAAACTGAACTATCCCTTTTATGTTTTACAAATCATCGAGGGGGGGGGGGGGCCTCTGCCCCCTAAACGCCTCTGCAGGGGCCGCGGAACCGGGGGCTTGCAGCCCCCCCCCCAAAAAAACTTGTTTGGCTTCAAAACAATAAAATCAATTAGCATAAAATAATAATATTATAACAATTTAAATGTTGTCAGCCCTCTCCCCCCCCCCCCCTCCCCCTTTCACTTACATAACCTTTTCGCGAATTTGTTTTACAACAATTTACAGGCATGCGCAAGGTCTTGCGACTTTTGAATCGGGTCCTTTGTCTTCAATCTGTGCTAATTCAGCCATGAAATGATAAATGTAAACTGATTTCCGCACAAGCTGTACATAACCACTGCAGAAACATTGTGGTAAGAGACATCGTGAAATAATGTTCGGTTATGAAATTATTAGCAGTTGATTCAGGGGGTAGTTACTTTTTGTGTCGGTTTACATTGTATCAACCACTTATCACTTTTTGCACATGTCAGCAAAGTTACTAGATCCCTTAAGGAAGCAATTCGTTTTAAATTTAAAGCAAACAAGAACCCACAAAATGTTTGAAAATATGATTTCTTCATCTTCCATGTTAAATAATATATTAAACTTATCTGTTAAATACTGCATTTTAACTTTACCATGTTTACTAGGGTCCGGATTTTACCACACAAGCCGCTTTGTTTTACTTTGTCAACAATATTGACCATTAAATTGGCAAATCCATATGCAGTCAATTTCTGCTACTGGCTTTAAACACAAATATGGCAAGTTGTATGACATCAATATCTGTTATTTCTACTAAACGTAGCCTTTTAAAAAAAAAGTATAGTTAGTTATTTCCAAAGTATATGGGAGAGACTGTCCCCTGCAATATTTAGGATATAATGCTTATAAATG
>JBAMJV010013492.1:0-18434 GCA_037951105.1 Echinarachnius parma
AAAGCAGGCCTTTCAGGAGGATGAGACAGGTACATGTAGCTCATTGATTCAATCAAGCATAAACAATGATGAACTTAGTGGTGATGGTATAGAATCAATGGATGATGAAAGTGACAAAGATGGTAGCAGACACTACACATGCAGCCTGTGTTTAAAGACATTCTTTGACAACATGGATCTAAGGAGACACGAACATGAACACTCTTGTGTGCAATATAAGAGCAGCTTTGGTTCTGAGCTTATTTCCAAAAGAGACCAATCTGGATGCACTTATGACACAGATGAAAAGTTGTCCTTAATATCAAGTGGTAATCAAAAGAAACATATGAATGTACTTACTAGGCCTGGTGACAGACCTTTCATTTGCCAGGTATGTTCAAAGGCTTTCCATAAGAAACATTGTTTAACAATACACATGAGGACACATACTGATGAAAGACCTTTCACTTGTAAGGTATGTTCAAAGGGCTTCTGTATTAATGGAAATCTAACAAAACACATGAGGACACATACTGGTGAACGTCTTTTCACTTGCAAGGTATGTTCAAAGGCTTTCCATAGGAAACATCATTTAACACAGCACATGAGGACACATACTGGTGAGAGACCTTTTACTTGCAAGGTATGTTCAAAGGGTTTCTGTCATAAAGGAAATCTAACACAACACATGAGGACACATACTGGTGAAAGACCTTTCACTTGCAAGGTATGCTCAAAGGCTTTCTCTTGGAAAAATCGTCTATATTTGCACATGAAGACACACACTGGTGAAAGACCTTTTGCTTGCAAGGTATGTTCAAAGGCTTTCTTTGATAAATACCATCTAACAGTGCACATGAGGATACACACTGGTGAAAGACCCTTCAATTGCAGCATGTGTTCAAAGGCTTTCTCTCGGAAAGATATTCTAGGCATACACATGCAGACACATACTGGTGGGCGACATTTCGCTTGCAATGTATGTTCAAAGGCTTTCTGTCATAAAAACAATTTAACACGACACATGAGGACGCATACTGGTGAATGACCTTTCACTTGTGAGGTAAAAGTTTTCCTCTCAGAAACATGCTAAAATAAGACAAACACATACTCATTTTGGTGAATGACCTTTCACTTGCAAAGTACAAAGGCTTTGTGAGGACACGAACTATTGAAAGACCTCTCATATGCTTGATATGTTCTAAGGTGTCTTTGATAAGAGTACTGTAGTCAGTAACATGTGGAAGTACAACATTGAAAGGCTTTCAATTGACTCTGCATTTATATAAATAGGGCAACATATGAATACCTACAGTGGAATCTCGTTATTAAGAACACATAACTCTTTAATGGAACACAAAACCCTCTAAAAATATGATTATTTTGCAGTTCCCATCACTTTGCATTAAAGTGATCCATGCACTTTGTTAAATATTGCCCAAAATGACATTTGAGACTTCAATCCTGTACCAAAATCATTGTAAGATATGTCCAAATGATGTGTGAAAGTTTCATTGAAAAGGAACACTGCTTTCCTGGTTAAAAAAACTAAATTTGATTTTCAATGATAGATATCTTCATACTAAAGGGACATTTATACAAATCTAACCCTAATTTATTCTTATCTTACCATAAGCTAAACAACAGGGTAGAAGAAAGATGTGGAAGCTCAAGGTAATTTTTGTAGAGTTAGACAAAGTACATGGTTACTTTAATTTGTTTTTACTGTGATATCAAGAGCTACCTGATATAGCAAGGTAATTTCCATGTTCTCAACGACCTTGTTATACAGAGTGTATTAAAAAAAAGGTAATCGAAGTTCAAAGGTCAATTATTTCAAAATTAGATATGTTCACAACTTTAATGAGATAAAGAGTCACTTCTTAGCTTTAATTTGATACCTTTTCTGAATCAACAATATCACGCATCACTTAGTTCTTTGCCTATGAAGATGACAGGTGCAAAACCAACTTTTTGCAAGTCTGGGCGTATGAATGGATTCTTGAAATGAGTGGTGTCACATAACTCTTAGGGATTAGTTATCATTCTGGTGCTAAAACATCCACTTCGCGTCGATTGTGGCCCTGCAAATCATCCAGATCACGGGGAGATGTAAATACCTTGTTCTTCAAATGTCCAAACATGAAGAAGTCAACAAAAATTAATCAGATGACCTTGGTGGCCATTCAATCTTATTTGTTATCGCAAAGACCCTTTCCCCACTCTCAGAGCTCCCCTAGTCCATCTGTGACAGCGACAAGGTGATGGGTTTGGGCACTGTCCTGAATCTGTCTAAATACTCCTCGCACCTGTCGCCTAATGTGTTCCTCCAACTGAGGTATCATCTGAACGTACATGTTCCCAGTTAATGTTTATTTCTTTGAAGAAAAATGGCCCAATCACTTGACCTTCCTCAAAGTTTCTAATCCAAGTTGTCCATTTTTAACGAATGATATCAACATATTAAGTATTTAATTCTGGTGGATGGCAGGCCAGCTCATATTCATGTTTAAGTAAAATGTACCTAATCATGCATGATATCGGTGAATGTATTCAGCTAATCGATTCATTAACTCGCAAACCCAACACAAATTGTTCAAATCGATGTTTTCTTTTAAGTGTGGCACCATTATTGTACTTTAAAGGGGTAGTTTAGTTTTGCACATCACAATTTTTTTGTGAGGTAATGAAATACTGAGTGTCGAATTTGAGAGAACATGCAATTTTAATGGCAGAATAAACTTTATTTGGTCAAAATCGACCCAGAAACGGCTGAAATATCAATAAATATATCTGATCTTATAATTATTTGGGGCCCAAATAATTAGATGATTTTTTCAAAAAATTAAAAAAATGCTTGCACTTTTACAAAAAATTTCAAAAGCGTTTTTTAAATAGTTGTTGATGATCTCTCTATTTAATCATTATTTCAAAAAAACATCACATACATAATTTTGTATGAAAAATGGTTGAAACCAATGCCTTTTAAGAAAGCGCCCTCTTGTGTTTTAATGGCTCTTTTTGAATGATAACGGGCTTTTCACTTAGTCGTTTGTAATTTTGTATACATTTCGAGCATGGTGGAGTTATAACCATTAGTTTATGATGTTACTGTCCAGATTTGGTTACTAAGGTGAAGCCTTACCAAAACTATACTACCCCTTTAAAGCTTTCATTCATTAGCCCAAACTTGCAAAAAGTTGGTTTTGGACGTGTCACCTTTAACAACAGAGAACTCAGCGATGCGTGACATTACTGATTCCGGAAAGGTGTCAGATTAAAGCTGAATAACTACTCTTGACATCTATGTCTAGTTGAAATTATGAAAATGTATCATTTTGAAATAATTGACCTTTGAACTTCGATTACCTTTTTTTTTATACACTCTGTATAAAGAGGTTCCGCTGTACTGTGGGTTTAAAAAGGATATGTATACATGTACTTATATCATTGCTAATCTTTCTATTAACTGCTGATATAGTACATGTATTTAAACGTGTGGTTTAACAATCTTTCCTCCGCCAACTGGCTTTTGATTAGATCTGAGAAAGGTCAGCTAGTGGTATGATAATGAGTCTTGTCAAGCTACAAATGTGTTTGACATTACATATTAGTGCCTGTATATACAATGGAGGTATGATGTAATAATGCTTGTTTTTGTCGAGCCCACCGTAGGCGGAGGGGATCCAAATTGCGTCCTTCCGTCCGTCCGTCCGTGACGCTTACACAAATTTGAATAACTTTTAAACCCTGCATCTGTTTGTAACCAAACTTGATTAGTACATGTAGATGCCCTACATTGGCCTCCATGATATTATGGGGTCAAAGGTCACATAAGTAGGTCAAGGGTCAAATGAGGGTCAATGTGAAATTTTACCTGTAAGAGTCTATTAGCGTTGATAACTTTCCAACCCTGCATCCGTTTGAAACCAAACTTGATTGGTAGGTGCCCTATATTGGCCTCCATGATATTCTGGGGTCAAAGGTCACATAAGTAGGTCAAAGGTGAACTGAGGTCAAGTGCGCGCAAGTGGGCGAGACACTTTCCGGCTATCGCCTTGTTTGTTTTTGTCAATAACCATTGTCAGATTAATTGTGCTACAGAAAACGAAATCTCAACCGATGATTGATTCAATGTCAATATCAATCATTGCAGAAATTGCTGATCTTGAGATGGGTGCAACAGCTGCTTCTTGTGGAAAATATGATACCTCTACAAATCTGGGAGAAGCAAGGACCAGACAGGCCCCTCCTGAAGGTATTATACGTACATGTAGCACAAGGGCTCGCTCAAGGAAACACACTGGTGGACTTCATCAAGATTCTGAGGATGTAAGGAGTACTGGAAGTCCTCAAGAATGCGATGGACCTTGCAAATTTAGTATTGGTTCAAAGACTTTCACTGACAAATGTGGTCCACAAACACATGAAAATGAATGCTCTTATAAGAAATTCATTTGCGAGTTATGTTCAAATGCATTCTCTCAGAAACTAGAACTGTCGATGCACATGAAAACACATACTGGTGAGAGACCTTTCGCTTGCAAGTTATGTTCAAAGGCTTTCTCTCGGGAAGATGTTCTATGTTTACACATGAAGACACATACTGATGAGCGACCTTTTAGTTGCAAGTTATGTTCGATGGCATTCTCCAGGCAAAGTTTAGTGTTGACCCACATGAGAACGCATACTGGTGAACGACCTTTTGCTTGTAAGGTATGTTCAAAGTCTTTCTCTCAGAAGGGTACTATAACAAGACACATGAGGACACATACTGGTGAACGCACTTTTGCTTGCAAGTTATGTTCAAAGGCTTTCTTTGAGAAAGGTGATATAATAAGACACATGATGACACATACTGGAGAAAGACCTTTCAGTTGCAAGTTATGTTCAAAGGCTTTCTCTCGGAAAGATGTTTTAGGTTTACACATGAACTCACATACTGGTGAAAGACCTTTCACTTGCAAGGTATGTTCAAAGGGTTTCTGTCTTAAAGGAAATCTAATGCAACACATGAGGACACATACTTGTGAAAGGCCTTTCATTTGCAAGGTATGTTCAAAGGGTTTCTGTCAGAAAAGAAATTTAACTCGTCACATGAGAACGCATACTGGTGAATGACTTTTCAATTGCAATGTGCAAAGGCTTTGTGAGGGCACAAACTGTTGTTTGCTATATATGTTTGAAGGTGATCTTTGATAAAAGTACTGTAGTAAACAACATGTGAAAGTTCAATATTGAAAGGCTTTCAATTGACTCTGCATTTGTATCAAAAGGGCAGCATAAATGAATACCTACAGTGGAACCTCGTTATAAAGATCTCTTATGGAACAAAACCTTCTAAAAGCAACGTTATTTTGCAGGTCCTATCTCATTAAATTGGGTTTTTTAACCTTGTATCAAGAGCTACCTGATATAGCAAGGTAATTTCCATGTTCCCAAAGACTGGTATATAGAGAGGCTCCACTGTACTGTGGGTTTGAATAGGTTATAACATTGGTAATCTTTCTATTAACTGCTGATATACTACATGTATTTAAACGAGTGGTTTAACAATCTTTCCTCCGCCAACTGGCTTTTGATTAGATCTGAGAAAGTTCAGCTAGTGGTATGATAATAAGTCTTGTCAAGCTACAAGTATGTTTGACATCACAAATTAGTGCCTGGGCAGCCTGTATGTATTTTGGAGTTTGCTAGTTTTTTGTTGTTGTCAATAACCATTGTCAGAATAGTTGTGCTACGGAAAACAAAATCTCAACTGATGATTGATTCAATGTCAATATCAATCATTGCAGGAAATGCTGATCTTGAGATGGGTGCAACAGATGCTTCCTGTGGAAAATACAATGCCTCTACAAATCTGGGAGAAGCAAGGACCACGCAGGCCTCTCCTGGAGGTATTATAGGTACATGTAGCACAAGGGTTCACTCGAGGAAACAGACAGGTGGACTTCATGATGAGCGTGAGGATGTAAGGGGTACTGGAAGTCCCCAAGTCGGTGATGGAGGATGCAAATGCATTATTGGTTCAAAGAATTTCTCTGACAAATGTGATCTAAAGACACATGAAAATGAACACTCTTGTATGAAATTCATTTGCAAGTTATGTTCAAAGGCATTCTCTCAGAAAGATGGTCTGTCGATGCACATGAAGGCACATACTGGAAATATTCCTTTCACTTGCAAGGTTTGTTTCAAGGCTTTCTATAGGAAACATGATTTAACAAGACATATGAGGACACATAATGGTGAAAGACCTTTCACTTGCAAGTTATGTTCAAAGGGTTTCTGTCATAAAGGAATTCTAACACACCACCTGAGAACACATACTGGTGAACGCCCTTTCAGTTGCAAGGTATGTTCAAAGAGTTTCTCTCATAACTGGAATCTAACACAACACATGAGGACACATACTGGTGAAAGACCTTTCACTTGCAAGTTATGTTCAAAGTCTTTCTGTGAGAAGAGAAATTTAACACGACACATGAAAACGCATACTGGTGAACGACCTTTCACTTGTGAGGTATGTTTAAAGTCTTTCTCTCAGAAAGGTGGTTTAACAAGACACACACATACTCATTTTGGTGAATGACCTTTCACTTACAAAGTACAAAGGCTTTGTGAGGACACAGACTTTTGAAAGACCTCATTTGCTTGCTATATTCTAAGATGACTTTGATAAGAGTACTGTAGTAAATAACATGTGGATATACAATTTTGAAAGGCTTTCAATTGACTCTGCATTTATATAAATAGGGCAACATATGAATACCTACGGCGGAACCTTGTTATTAAGATCTCTTATGGAACACAAAACACTCTAAAAATAAGATTATTTTGCAGGTCCCATCACATTACATTAAAGTGATCCATGTACTTGTTAGATATTGCCCAAAATGACATTTAAGACTTCAATCCTAAACCAAACTCATTGTAAGATATGTCCAAATATTGTGTGAAAGTTTCATTGAAAAGGAACACTGCTTTCCTGGTTAAAAAAGTGAAAATTTGCTTCTGATTTTACAACTAATTCTGAGTTCTTTGCCGTAGATTTGAACATCTTGAGCTGAATGATTTTCAATGATATCTTCATACTAGAGGGACATTTGAACGAATCTAACCATATTTACTCTTATCTTACCATCTTACCATAAGCTAAACAACAGGGTAGATGAGAGATGTGGAAATAATTTTCGTAGAGTTAGACAAAGCACATGGATCACTTTAATTTGTTTGGTTTTTACCGTGATATCAAGAACTACCTGATATAGCAAGGTAATTTCCATGTTCCCAAAGACTGGTATATAGAGAGGTTCCAATGTACTGTGGGTTTGAATAGGTGATAACATTGGTAATCCTTCTATCAACTGCTGATATATACTTCATTTAAACAAGCAGTTTAACAATCTTTCCTCCTTCAACCGGCTCTTGATTAGATCTGAGAAAGTTCAGCTAGTGGTGTGATGATAAGCTACAAGTGTGTTTGACATTCCAGATCAGTGCCAGTATGTACAATGGAGGTATGATGTTATAATGCTTGTTTTGTTTATCAATAAATATTGTCAGATGAGTTGTTCTAAACGAAATCTCAACCGATGATTGATTCAATGTCAATATCAATCATTGCAGGAAATGCTGATCAGGAGATGGGTGCAACAGGTGCTTCCTGTGGAAAATACAATGCCTCTACAAATCTGGGAGACGCAAGGACCACGCAGGCCTCTCCTGGAGGTATTATAGGTACATGTAGCACAAGAGCTTGCTCAAAGAAACACACAGGTGGACTTCATAAAGATTCTGAGGATGCAACAGTCACTGGATGTCCTCAAGAATGCGATGGACCGTGCAAATGCAACATTGGTTCAAAAAAGTTCTCTAACAAATGTGATCAAAAGATGCATGGAAATGAAAGTTCTTGTATGAAATTTATCTGCAAGTTGTGCTCAAAGGCATTCTCTCGGAGAGGTGGTCTGTCATTGCACATGAAAACACATACTGGTGAGAGACCTTTTACTTGCAAGGTATGTTCAAAGAGTTTCTCTCATAAATGGAATCTAACAGTGCACATGAGGATACACACTGGTGAAAGACCTTTCACTTGCAAGTTATGTTCAAAGGCTTTCTCTCGGAAAGATATTCTAGTTATGCACATGAAAACACATACTGGTGAAAGCTCTTTCACTTGCAAGGTATGTTCAAAGAGTTTCACTCAAAAATGTAATCTAACACAACACATGCGGATTCATACTGGTGAAAGAACGTTTACTTGCAAGGTATGTTCAAAGGGTTTCTGTCAGAAAGGAACTCTAACACAACACATGAGGACACATACTGGTGAAAGACCTTTCACTTGCAAGGTATGTTCAAACAGTTTCTCTCATAAGGGCCATCTAACAGTGCACATGAGGATACACACTGGTGAAAGACCTTACACTTGCAAGGTATGTTCAAAGAGTTTCTCTTATAAAGGGAATCTAACACAACACAAGAGGATACATGCTGGTTCAAAGGAATTCTCTCAGAAAGGTGGTCTGTGTGATATTCCTCTCACTTGCAAGGTTTGTTTCAAGTCTTTCTGTAAGAAAGCTGATCTAACAAGACATATGAGGACTCATACGGGTGAACGACCTTTCAGTTGCAAATTATGTTCAAAGGCTTTTTCTCGGAAAGATGTTCTAGTTATGCACATGAAAACACATACTGGTGAGAGACCTTTTACTTGCAAGGTATGTTCAAAGGGTTTCTGTCATGAAGGAAATCTAACACAACACATGAGGACACATACTGGTGAAAAACCATTCATTTGCAAGCTATGTTCAAAGGCTTTCTGTCAGAAAAGAAACTTAACTCGACACATGAGAACGCATACTGGTGAATGACTTTTCAATTGCAATGTGCAAAGGCTTTGTGAGGGCACAAACTGTTGTTTGCTATATATGTTTGAAGGCGATCTTTGATAAAAGTACTGTAGTAAGCAACATGTGGAAGTTCGATATTGAAATGCTTTCAATTGACTCTGCATTTATATCAAAAGGGCAGCATATATGAATACCTACAGTGGAACCTCGTTATAAAGATCTCTTATGGAACAAAACCCTCTAAAAGCAACGTTATTTTGCAGGTCCTATCTCATTAAATTGGGTTTTTTTACCTTGTATCAAGAGCTACCTGATATAGCAAGGTAATTACCATGTTCCCAAAGACAGTGGTATATAAAGAGGTTCCACTGTACTGTGGTGATAGGTGATATCATTGGTAATCTTTCTATCAACTGCTGATATACTACATGTATTTAAACAAGTGGTTTAACAATCTTTCCTCTGCCAACAGGCTTTTGATTAGATATGAGAAAGTTCAGCTTGTGGTATGATAATAAGTTTGGTCAAGCTACATGTACAAGTGTGTTTGACTTTACAAATTAGTGCCTGTGCAGCATGTATGTACTATGAAGGTATGTACAGTAATACTGCTAGTTTAGGTTTGTCAATAACCATAGTCAGATTAGTTGTGCTACAGAAAACAAAATCTCAACTGATGATTGATTCAATGTCAATATCAATCATTGCAGGAAATGCTGATCAGGAGATGGGTGCAACAGCTGCTTCTTGTGGAAAATACAATGCCTCTACAAATCTGGGAGAAGCAAGTACCAGACAGGCCCCTCCTGAAGGTATTATAGGTACATGGAGCACAAGGGTTCACTCGAGGAGACTTCATAAAGATCCTGAGGATGCAACGGTCACTGGATGTCCTTGCACAATCAGTATTGGTTTAAAGACTTTCTCTGACAAATGTGATCCAAAGACGCATGAAAATGAAAGCTCTTGTATGAAATTCATCTGCAAGTTGTGTGCAAATGCATTCTCTCAGAAAGGTGGTCTGTCAATGCACATGAAAACACATACTGGTGAGAGACCTTTTGCTTGCAAGGTTTGTTTCAAAGCTTTCTATAGGAAACATGATTTAACAAAACATGTGAGGACACATACTGGTGAAAGACCTTTCACTTGCAAGATATGTTCAAAGAGCTTCTGTATAAATGGAAATCTAACACAACACATGAGGACACATACTGATGAAAAACCTTTTATTTGCAAGTTATGTTCGAAGTCTTTCTGTCAGAAAGCCAGTCTAACAACACATATGAGGACACATACTGGTGAAAGACCTTTCATCTGCAAGTTGTGTGCAAATGCTTTCTCTCAGACAGGTGGCCTATCGATGCACATGAAAACACATACTGGTGAGAGACCTTTTGCTTGCAAGGTTTGTTTCAAGGCTTTCTATAGGAAACTTGATTTAACAAAACATGCGAGGACACATATTGGTGAAAGACCTTTTAGCTGCAAGATATGTACAATGGCTTTCTGCCTTAATGGAAATCTAACAAAACACATGAGGACACATACTGGTGAAAAACCTTTCATTTGCAAGTTATGTTCAAAGTCTTTCTGTCGGAAAGCCACTCTAACAACACATATGAGGACACATACTGGTGAAAGACCTTTCATTTGCAAGTTATGTTCAAAGTCATTCTGTCAGAAAGGTGACCTAACAAAACATGTGAGGACACATACTGGTGAAAGACCTTTCACTTGCAAGATATGTTCAAAGAGCTTCTGTATAAATGGAAATCTAACACAACACATGAGGACACATACTGGTGAAAGACCTTTCATTTGCAAGTTATGTTCAAAGTCTTTCTGTCAGAAACATGATCTAACAAAACATACGAGGATACATTCTGGTAAAAGACCTTTTAGTTGCAAGTTATGTACAAAGGCTTTCTGCCTTAATGGAAATCTAACAAAACACATGAGGACACATACTGGTGAAAAACCTTTCTCTTGCAAGGTTTGTACCAAGGCTTTTTATCGGAAATATGATTTAAACAATCACATGGGGACACATTCTTGTGAAAGACCTTTCACTTGGTAGGTATGTTCAAAGGCTTTCTGTCTTAATGGAAATCTAACAAAACACATGAGGACACATACTGGTGAAAAAACTTTCCTTTTCAATGTTGGTTAAGGCTTTATTAGATAAGAGTAATGTAACAGTGCACGTGAGGACACATACTGGTGATCGACCTTTCTCTTTCAAGGTCTGTTCAAAGGCTTTATATCATGAAGGTCATGTAACAGAACACATGAGGATACATACGGGTGAAAGGCCACTGGTGAAACTCATTTACTGTGCAAGTAGATGGCATAGACCTGGCAAAGATACCACATTGGGGGCACACAAAAGAACTGATCGATATACACAAGTTTGCTGGTCAAGTAGCTTGCACAAAAAAGGCGATCAACGATTTAGGCCCAGCGAAGTGAAAATCTGGCTTGAGAGCAATAAATGTTTTATAAACGTCTGTATAAAAGATTTGTCACATAATCCATCAACATTACTTGTAATAAAATATTAAATAAATATAGATCGGACTTCAATCCTTCAACGTTAGCCGTTAATTTGGCTCAAGAAGTTTAAAATACAAGCAAATGTAATATGCTTTCCTCGGAACCGGGAAGACCCAGCTCCCATCTCTGAACATGTCTTACGGAAAACATGGTGTTTATAGGCATTCAGGTCACATACTGCTGATCGTCCTTTCAAGAGCACGTTTGTTCAAAGGCTTTCTATAGGAATCGTGATCTAACAAATCACATGAGGACACATACCGGTGAAAGACCTTTCAGTTGCAAGATATGCTCAAAGAGTTTCTGTATTAATTGAAATCTGACAACACTATTGAGGACACAAACCGGTGAAAGGCCTTTAAATTGTTAGGTATGTTCAAGGGTTTCTGTCATAAATCAATTCTAAAACACCACACAAGGACATAAACTGGTGAAAGACCTTTCCCTAGCAAGGTATGTTCAAAGGCTCTTTGTCAGAAAAGTATTATTGGTGAATGACCTCGCACTTACAATGTACAAAGTCTTTGTGAGGAGACATACTGTTGGAAGACGTCTCATTTGCTAGATATGTTCAAAGGCTTTCTTTCATGAGAGTGCTTAGTAAAGAACGTGAGGATGTATTATAGTAAACGTATAGTAACGTATAGTGTTCTAGTTATACACATGAAGACACATACTGGTGAGCAACCTTTTGCTTGCAAGGTATGTTCAAAGGCTTTCTCTCAGAAACATGATTTAACAAAACATAAGAGGACACATACTGGTGAAAGACCTTTTAGTTGCAAGATATGTTCAAAGAGCTTCTGTATAAATGGAAAACTAACACAACACATGAAGACGCATACTGGTTTGCAACCTTTTGCTTGCAAGGTATGTTCAAAGGGTTTCTGTCTTAAAGGAAATCTAACGCAACACATGAGGACACATACTGGTGAACGCCCTTTCAGTTGCAAGTTATGTTCAAAGGCTTTCTCTCGGAAAGGTATTCTAGTTATACACATGAAGACACATACTGGTGAAAGACCTTTCACTTGCAATGTACAAAGGCTTTGTGAGGACACAAACTGTTGAAAAACCTCTCATTTGCTTGATATTATCCAAGGCTTTCTTTGATAAGGTACTGTTAAAGTAACATGTGGATATATAATTTTGAAAGGCTTTTAATTGACTCTGCATTTATATAAAAAGGGCAACATATGAATACAAAATGCCTACAGTAGAACCTCGTTATCAAGGGCCATGTGATATAATGAGGTTCTTGGTATTCTGTCTATCAACAGCTGATATACTATTTCACTTCAGAAACAAACAGTTTTTCAATCTGTCCTCCGCCAACTTTGTATTAGATCTGAAAAAAAGTCAAACTATCAATATGAGAATAAGTCTTGTCAAGCGGCGAGTGTGTTTGACATTTCAGATAAGTGCCTGTATACCTATGGGGAACTCAAATTGGCAATGTACTCTGATAAGCGTGTGGACAACTCCCCATATGTTTTGTACACAAATGTTCCCATTTTTATAGTTTTCTTCATAGTCACATTTTTCCATTCCCTCAACTCATGATATGTTATGTATAAAAGCATTCTACAAAACATGTTGAACTCGAACGAAGGGTAAACATAAATTTTTAGAAAATTGAACAAAACTGAAATTTTGTGTACAAAATGTATGGGGAGTTGTCCACAACTTTGCCAGAGTGCGTTGCCAATTTGAGTCACTCAAAGAAATACATGGCTCTTTTCAAAGAGCCATAGTTTTCTTATTTCTTGACCGATTTTGCTCAAATTGTCAGAGACTATTCATTATATGTAGTGTCTTATAGTGCATACAACAATTTGTCTGGATTTCATTGTCCTTTAAAGAACTTTCATTTGCAAATGGTCGAAGGGATGTGCGGAGAGCTATTGGAGGTGCAGTTTGTTGACAAGTAGTGGTGAGTTTCACCAGTTTGTTCTTTGAATAACCCTCTGAGAGCCATGGTCGACTTGTGTCGTAATACTCTTGGCATTTGATCTGTCTCTTTAAATGCATATACATTGTTTGTATTAATCTTTCCACAAACCTTTACATGTAGAACATGTGTATGAAGTTTGTGTACATAGAAGCATGAAGCTTGTCATCACGCTTGTTCCATGGTATTATAATTATGTTTACAATATTTGATCTCGAGAACTATGTGGTCAGGGCCTTGTTGCAGAAGGAGATACAATCAATTATAAGACTATAATCGGGCAACTCTGATTGGTTGAAATGTGCAAAATGTTCTGACTTGCAACTAAATGTAACTTAAGATCGTTTATATATATTTTTTCTGCAATGAGACTCTTCTCCTATAATGTAGATTTTCTAATTGATCTTTCCACAAAGGTACATATCTGTACATATATATACTCCGCACAAAAAGTTCCGCAATCAAGGTTTGTACATTAATAACTTTTCTATTAGGTTATTACCATTGATAAATTTGGTATCATTGGAAAGCGTGAATTCTCCCCTTTACATTGAAATAATATTTGCTATGAGAATTTCATCATGGAATGTGCATTGCATCCAAATGTAGGGCAAAGTCAAAAGTGAAATGTTGCAAAATGCACTGATTCTGTCAACAAAGGGCCTTCCTTTTGTTTGAAGATTAAAATGTGGCTTGAATGCCTATTACGTGATTACCATTGATAAATTTGGTATCATTGGAAAGCGTGAATCCTCCTCTTTACATTGATATAACATTTGCTATGGATATTTTATCATGGAATGTGCATTACATCCGAATGTAGGGCAAAGTAAAAAATGAAATGTTGCAAAATGCACTGATTTTGTCAACAGTGTGCCTTCCTTTTGTTTGAAGATTAAAACGTGGCTTGAATGCATGACCACCTCACCCCCATTCAAGCCAAGGAAGGCACTCTGTTGACAAAATCAGTGCATTTTGCAACATTTCACTTTTGACTTTGCCCTACATTTGGATGCAATGCACATTCCATGATAAAATATTCATAGCAAATGTTATATCAATGTAAAGAGGAGGATTCACGCTTTCCAATGATACCAAATTTATGAATGGTAATAGCGTAATAAAAAAGTTATTAATGTGCAAACCTCGATTGCGGAACTTTTTGTGCGAGGTATAGATGTAGAACATGTGTATGAAGTTATGTATTGTATTAATAAGACGGTGTTTGTGAGTTTCACATGTTTATTAATCTTAGCTGGACATCCACGTCAATTTGTTGTACTATGTACTTGTTGTTTTCTCTTGAGTAGACAATATCTTGGAATCATTTTATGAATATTGTTCCAGAATCTATTCATGTCACTAGACTTGTGTAAGGATGACTTATCGCCTGTTAGAATGGAAATGGGGAATCTGTCTCTCTCTCCCCCCCCCCCCCCCCCCCTTTAGCTATTCCACCTGATGCATAATTATGTATATCAGGGGGGAAATAGCATTTCAATTTGGGGGGCTGCTTTTCAAGCTTGCCTGCATGAAAATAGCACTCTAATTTGTTTTGCATTGAACTCTATGCAGATTTTTGGGGGCTCTTTTTGGCATTATGGGGGCAAATTTGCCCTGAGCCCCCTAGTATTTTTTCACTGGTACATGTATATATATGATGTATGATTATAATTATGCGACTACTCGAAAGAACAATTTTAGCGTGCCAGTATAAACACACACTGTGAAGACTGGTCGATTTGAGAAATTAAACAGTGTCTACACTCGCCACACTATGCCCCAGGGGGGTCTGTCCTCATTGAAAGGGGGGTATCATGCGTGACCAAGAAAACGAGTAATTAGGGTGTTTTTTTACGATCAGGCGAGATACTCGAGTATCTCGAATAGGGTCTCAAAATCACCCAAAATCAGGAAAAAGGGTATCTTTTTTATGCTGATAAATTACTAGTTTAGGGTCTCAAAAAGATGAATTACTCGTTTCGGGTCTCAAAAACTCAGCTTACTTGCTTAGGGTATCAAAAATAGTTATCACTTGCTTTTAATAGGGGTTTACAAAAAAATGATTACTTGCTTAGGGTATCAAAAATAGTTATAACTTGCTTAGGGGGTTACAAAAAATTGATTACTTGCTTAGGGTATCAAAAATACTTGCTTAGGGGTTTACAAAAAATTGATTACTTGCTTAGGGTATCAAATTACCGATAATCATACTTAGGGTGTATTTTTTGCACCACGCAAATACTCGTTTAGGGTGCTTTTGGCAAGTCCTTGGTCACGCATGATACCCCCCTTTCTATGAGGACAGACCCCCCCCCCCCCCCCGGGCACTATGCACACAGTATGAACACGCTGTAAGCACACTGATACAGTGTGAGCATATTGTGACCACACTGTGAGCACAATGTGATACACTTGTGTGAGCACACTATTGTGCACACTGTGAATGCAGGGTATGTCACAATGTGCCGACAGTGTATTCACACTGTAGTCCACATTGTGAGACACTGATCACACTGTGAGCACTCTGTGAACGCAGGGTATACCGTAGTGTGATCACAATATTAACAGACCGATCCCACCGAGTACAATGTGATCATTCTGTGATACACTGAGCACACTGTCGTGCACTCTGTGAACGATTGGTAAATCACAGTGTGTTGACAGTTTGTTCACACACTGTGAGCACATTGTGAACGCAGTTTATGTCCCTGCTTGTATACAGTGTAGTTTACACTGTGTTCATACCGTGACACACCCTGCTCTTTCTGGTAGAGACAGCTTTTTGCAGCGCCAGAATCATGTGGATTTCTGACAATTTACGTAACGTTAAGTTTTGATTTTTTAGTTGACTAGCTGTTCTACATTCTAGCTAGTTCCAGACACGTGTCTTTGTTATGGGGTTATAATGATGTTTGAAAACATATAATTTATCATGTGTCATGTAATTAAAATCAATATTTTTCAAGCGATGGTATGAACCTTGTGGTGTCACTTCATATTCAAAGGTGTTGCACAATATGACCCCCTATTTGTCGCAAATTTCAGCAAATTATACCCCGTTTTTAACACGGAAATAGCTATGATTCGACTTTCAAAAATAGACCCTTAGCTTTTCGAGTACACATATCTCAAAACACCCCCTTTGAATATATCAAGTGAACAAGCAAAAAATATGATTGCCCTCCCAAAAATGTACCCTATATATATTTCACATTTTGTGAACGCGTCTTCATAAA
This sequence comes from Echinarachnius parma, assembly GCA_037951105.1. Taxonomy (NCBI): domain Eukaryota; kingdom Metazoa; phylum Echinodermata; class Echinoidea; order Clypeasteroida; family Echinarachniidae; genus Echinarachnius; species Echinarachnius parma. Next base: position 16,584 of record JBAMJV010013492.1, read on the forward strand.
ATTACAATTTTGACAATGTTTTTCTCATCTCCGCGAGCATATATAAAAAGTGTTATCATACCCCTTTGTCCATTTCTGCAAACACTGTAGAGTACCGAAGTGTGACGTCAACATAATTCATTGCCATGAGTGATGGTTCTAAACAATGTCGGGCAAGTCATGAATTGGTGATCTAGCGGTTGCTAAGAAGGCAATCGTCCGGCTCCAACCCACTACTCAATGCCGGTATGAAAGGAAAAGTTGTTTAGAACCATTACTATGCCATAACAAAAGCATGTGACGTCACTACTTCGGTACTTAAAGGACAATGAAATCCAGACAAATTGTTGTATGCACTATAAGACACTAAATATAATGAATAGTCTCTGAAAATTTGAGCACAATCGGTCAAGAAAAAAGAAAATTATGGCTCTTTGAAAAGATCCATGTATTTCTTTGAGTGACTCGAATTGGCAATGCACTCTGGCAAAGTTGTGGACAACTCCCCATACCATTTGTACACAAAATTTCATTTTTGTTAAATTTTCTCAAAATGTATGTAAACCCTTCGTTCGAGTTCAACATATGTTTTGTAGGATGCTTTTATACATAACATATCATGAGTTGGGGGAATGGGAAAATGTGACTATGAAGAAAACTGTAAAAATGGGAATATTTGTGTACAAAACATATGGGGAGTTGTCCACACACTTATCAGAGTGCATTGCCAATTTGAGTTACCCATAGGAATAAAAGGACATCTTCAAAGAGCCGTAATTTTCTTGTTTCTTACCCGATTATGCTCTAACTTTCAGAGATTATTCTTCTTACTCTCTTCAAGACTATGAAAGCAACACTTTGCTTGGGTTTCATTGCCCTTTAATAGGCCTACCCGTTTTTCGTAAAATTGTGAATGCGGTCATGCATACACATGGATTATATGAAGTGACACCACCAGCAGTAATGTATGAGATGTAGGCTAGATGGAATAGAAATGTGACAGGAATGATACACATTTTAGCAAGTTAACATTTATAGTCCAGAGCGTTACATTTTTTTGGGTGATAAAGCCGTAATTTTTTTAAAAACAATATTTGTTTACCATGAACAAAAACAAATAAACCAAAGATCATGTACTATCTTTTCCTCAGAGTCGTCATTATTGTTTTAAATTAATATACAATATGGATGCTTTTAGCGGGGAGGGGGGGGGGGGGGGGGGTGGAGTGTGTACGCACCCCCCCCCCCCCCCCCCAATTCAGAAAGGTCCACTTTTGTTATCGGTCTCGGCCATCTAAACCAGTGGTCTCGGGTAACAATCTGTCGGTCTTGCTGCCCTCCCCCCCCCCCCCCCCCCCCTCGACCTCGGAATTGTTGGCGACTGTGTTTTGTGCATGGTAATTTCCTTGTTCTGTGTTGGTGTGCAAGTTTATGTCATACGTGTGTGCATTTGTGCATGTGTGTTTATAAGTGATAGTGTATATGCGTGTGTGGATGTGTGTGCGTGCGTGTGTTTGTATACAATCATTCATGTTATCTATTTTCATCATGATGTTTCGCATTTTCAATACAAATAAAACAGGATAACGGCAATCAAAATGTTCAAAGTTAATTTTTCTTCTTCCCCACCTTTCATTATTATTCATTCGTACAAAGTATACCAATTAGATATTTAACTATATATATATTTTAGTATTATGCAATGTAGGGCAAACGGTAAGGCCTGACCAAAAATACACACACACACACACACACCTTTTTAAATCGTAGATCGGACGCGCGGTGTCATTTTGCGAACGCAATTAATGTGGACGGTGCGAAATAAACTGTTTGAGGGTATGTACCACTGACAAAGTTGTTGTTATTTTGTTA
>JBAMJV010013493.1:0-21214 GCA_037951105.1 Echinarachnius parma
CACCAGAAACCACAGTTCCACCAGGATATACACATGGGATCAACAGCGTGAGTTTTAGTGTGTCCACGGGCGTTTGATCCCGGGGGATAGTGGACATATCCCCCATTTTTTGATGGGGGGGGGGGGGGGGGGGGTGGCCTGTACAAGTACAAAACAATAAATAATAATGACCATACTTCTAAAGTGATATTTTAAACACCAATTTCGAACATTTATCCATGTGGGAGGGGGTAAACACCCTCCCCCAAATAAGTATAGACATGCACGGACGATGTGGGCGTATTTTAGGTTCGATTGTGTTTGTATACTAATTTATAATGTATAGCGGTCTAATCATGAGGGAGATCCATTATCCATTGGATCGTGAAAACCGTGTACAAAGTGAGTGCAATGGGTTAGTGAATACCACTTTCATTTTGTTCATTATTCGGCCATATAACATCAATTTCACTTGAAATTTATTATTTCATTTCACTTGAAGTATTAATATAAATGGCAAAACCAGAGCAGAAATCCCGTCGTTTTTTGATGCAACGCCTTCAATTTCACAAAATGATACATGCATTTTAGCAACAGTACACTTTCGACCCTCTCCCAAATTCAGTTGTCCCGTACGTTTAAATCATGAAATATCCTCGATAGAGCTCAAATATTACAAAAAAGCGACACAAGATTAAATTATTGCAACGCTTGATTTATGATCGTCATCAATCAAATAAATGTATTGTTTCATTCATTCGTTCATACATTCATTCATTCATTCATTCAATCGTTCGTTCGTTCGTTTGTTTGTTCGTTTGTTTGTTCAATCGTTCGTTCGTTCGTTCGTTCGTTCGTTCATACATTCATTCATTCATTCATTCATTGAATTGTTCATTCGTTCGTTTGTTTGTTCGTTTGTTTGTTCAATCGTTCGTTAGTTCATTTGAAGTTTGTTCGTTCGTAGTTGTTTGTTCGTTCGTTCGTTCGTTCGTTCGTTCGTTCGTTCGTTTGTTCGTCCATTACAATTACATGCATTCATTCATTCAATCATTTATTCGTTCATTATTCATTCGTTCATTCATTTATTTATCATGGCACTGGTTTTGTTGGCACCGGTTTTGTTGGCACTGGTTTTCTTGGCACTGGTTTTGGCACTGGTTTTGTTGGCACTGTTTTTGTTGGCATTATTTTTGTTCGCACTTGTTGCACTTGCGGATATCAGACGGGTAAACCAGGCGTTCGCATACTTTGCACTACATATCAGACGGGTGAATGGCGTCCGCATACTTTGCACATACGTATCAGACGGGTGAACCTGGCGTCCGCATACTTTGCACTACATAATTATCAGACGGGTGAATGGCGTCCGCATACTTAGCACCACATACACTACATAATCGAGCTAGCCAGCGACGACGCGGTGCACGGCCAGCTCCGCGCGGCGCGGCCGCGGCGGGGCAGACAACACACGGGTGAATCTTGCGACCGGGCGCAAACAGCAAGCGAACCTTTTACTATTTTTGTTGGCACTGGCATGGTTTTGTTGGCACTGGTTTTGTTTGCACTTGGCACTGGTACCGGATCTCATGGCTGGTCAGTCGATGCATGTCGGTTAGCGAGCCGGATAGTTGATTGGTTGATTGTACTTTTGAGTCTACAATGCATAAACTAAAGGTATGAATGATTGCTTTATTCCATTCATACATACACTGATTACTTCTTAATTAATTAATCAATCAATTAAATTAATGTATTCATTCATTCATTCGTTCATACATTCCTTCATTCCCCTGCATTCATTCATTCATTCAATCGTTCGTTCGTTCGCTTGTTCGTTCGTTTGTTTGTTCAATCGTTCGTTAGTTCGTTCGTTCGAAGTTCGTTCGTTTGTTCGTACGTTCGTTCGTTCGTTCGTTCGTTCGTTCGTTCGTTCGTTCGTTCGTTCGTTCGTTCGTTCGTTCGTTCGTTCGTTTGTTGGTTGGTTGGTTGGTTCGTTTGTTTGTTTGTTCGCCCATTACATTCATCCATTCAATCATTCATTCATTCATTTATTCGTTAATTATTCCTTTGTTCAGTCATTTATTTATTCAGTCATCGATTCATCATATTATCTTCGCCAACGAAGTATAAAGGTCAACGAACGTACTGTGATATCCGCGGATACTATTTGATATCGGTACCGGATCTGAGGGCTGGTCAGTCGATGCATGTCGGATAGTTGATTGGTTGATTGTTCTTTTGAGTCTACAATGCATAAACTAAAGGTATGAATGAAAGTGATTGCTTTATTCCATTCATTCATACACTAATTACTTACTTAACTAATCAATCAATTAAATTAATTTATTCATTCATTCGTTATTACATTCATTTATTCATTCATTCATTCAATCGTTCGTCGTTCGTTTGTTCGTTCGTTTGTTTGTTCAATCTTTCGTTAGTTCGTTCGTTCGAAGTTGGTTGGTTGGTTGGTTGGTTGGTTGGTTGGTTGGTTGGTTGGTTGGTTGGTTGGTTTGTTTGTTTGTTTGCCCATTACATGCATTCATTCAATCATTCATTCATTCATTTATTCGTTCATTATTCATTCGTTCATTCATTCGTTCAGTCATTTATTTATTCATTCATCGATTCATCATATTAGCTTCGCCAACGAAGTATAAAGGTCAACGAACGTACTGTGATATCCGTGGATACTATTTGATATCGGTACCGGATCTGAGGGCTGGTCAGTAGATGCATGTCGGTTAGAGTCGGATAGTTGATTGGTTGATTGTTCTTTTGAGTCTACAATGCATAAACTAAAGGTATGAATGAAAGTGATTGCTTTATTCCATTCATTCATACACTAATTACTTACTTAATTAACTAATCAATCAATTAAATTAATGTATTCATTCATTCGTTCATACATTCAATATTCATTCATTCATTCATTCATTCAATCGTTGGTTGGTTGGTTGGTTGGTTGGTTGGTTGGTTGGTTGGTTGGTTGGTTGGTTGGTTGGTTTGTTTGTTTGCCCATTACATGCATTCATTCAATCATTCATTCATTCATTCATTATTCATTCGTTCATTCATTCGTTCAGTCATTTATTTATTCATTCATCGATTCATCATATTAGCTTCGCCAACGAAGTATAAAGGTCAACGAACGTACTGTTGGCACTAGTTTGCACTGTTTTAGTTGGCACTAGTTGGCACTGTTTAAGTTGGCACTAGTTTGCACTGTTTAAGTTGGCACTAGTTTGCACTGTTCGTTCGTGTGTTTGTTTGTTTGTTCGTTCGTTCGTTCGTTCGTTTGTTTGTTCGTTGGTTGGTTGATTGGTTCGTTTGTTTGTTTCTTGGTCCATTACATTTATTCAGTCATTCATTTATTTCCTTCGTCGATTCATCAATCTTCTTCACCAACGACGTATAAAGGTCAACAAACGTACTGTGATATCCGCGGATACTATTTGATATCGGTACCGGATCTGAGGGCTGGTCAGTAGATGCATGTCGGTTAGAGTCGGATAGTTGATTGGTTGATTGTTCTTTTGAGTCTACAATGCATAAACTAAAGGTATGAATGAAAGTGATTGCTTTATTCCATGCATTCATACACTAATTACTTACTTAATTAACTAATCAATCAATTAAATTAATGTATTAATTAATTCGTTCATACATTCAATATTCATTCATTCATTCATTCAATCGTTCGTTCGTTCGTTTGTTCGTTCGTTTGTTTGTTCAATCTTTCGTTAGTTCGTTCGTTCGTTCGTTTGTTTGTTTGTTTGTTTGTTTGTTCGTTCGTACGTTCGTTTGTTTGTTGGTTGGTTGGTTCGTTTGTTTGTTTGTTCGCCCATTACATTCATTCATTCAGTCATTCATTCATTCATTTATTCGTTCATTATTCATTCGTTCATTCATTCGTTCAGTCATTTATTTTTTATTTATTCAGTCATCGATTCATCATATTATCTTAGCCAACGAAGTATGAAGGTCAACGAACGTACTGTGATATCCGCGGATACTATTTGATATCGGTTCCGGATCTGAGGGCTGGTCAGTAGATGCATGTCGGTTAGAGTCGGATAGTTGATTGGTTGATTGTTCTTTTGAGTCTACAATGCATAAACTAAAGGTTTGAATGAAAGTGATTGCTTTATTCCATTCATTCATACACTAATTACTTACTTAATTAACTAATCAATCAATTAAATTAATGTATTCATTCATTCGTTCATACATTCAATATTCATGCATTCATTCATTCAATCGTTCGTTCGTTCGTTTGTTCGTTTGTTTGTTTGTTCAATCTTTCGTTAGTTCGTTCGTTCGTTCGTTCGTTCGTTCGTTTGTTTGTTTGGTTGTTTGTTCGTTCGTACGTTCGTTTGTTTGTTGGTTGGTTGGTTCGCCCATTACATTCATTCATTCAGTCATTCATTCATTCATTTATTCGTTCATTATTCATTCGTTCAGTCATTTATTTTTTATTTATTCAGTCATCGATTCATCATATTATCTTAGCCAACGAAGTATAAAGGTCAACGAACGTACTGTGATATCCGCGGATACTATTTGATATCTGTACCGGATCTGAGGGCTGGTCAGTCGATGCATTTCGGTTAGAGCCGGATAGTTGATTGGTTGATTGTACCTTTGAGTGTAAAATGCATAAACTAAAGGTATGAATGAAAATGAATGCTTTATTCCATTCACTCATACAGTAATTACTTACTTAATTAATTAATCAATCAATTGAAATAATTAATTTATTTCGTAATTGTTCACTCGTTTGTTCGTTTTTTGGTTCATTCATTCGTCCGTTCGTTCGTTTGTTTGTTCAATCGTTGGTTGGTTCGTTCTTAGTTGTTTGACCATAATTTCAAGGGCAGAATAAACTTCATTTGATCAAAATCGTTTCATTAACGGCTGAAATGTAATATATCGTTTGTTCAAAATCGTTCGTTCGTTTGTTCATTCGTTTGCTTGTTTAATCGTTCGTACGTTCGTTTGTTCGTTCGTATTTGTTTGTTCGTTTGTTCGTTCGTTTGTATTTCTTTGTTTTTTCAAAAAATGTCCCATTATGTTTTCTATTGTTTTTGCACATTATTGGGGGCACGTGCCCCCCTACAGTGCCCCCCCCCCCCACCCTCCGTCGCTACGCCACTGATGGAGCTAGTTATTACTTCAGGCTTTTCGCACTTGTTCGCACTACTTGCTGCACTGTTGAGCCATCAGACGAGTGAACCTGGCGTCCACATACCTTGCACTACATATCAGACGGGTGAATGGCGTCCGCATACTTTGCACTACATAATTATCAGACAGGTGAATGGCGTCCGCATACTTTGCACCACATACACTACATAATCGAGCCAGCGACAACGCGGCGCACGGCCAGCCCCGTGGCACGCGGGGCGGACAACACACGGGTACCCTGGCGTTCGCAATTAAGCAGCCAGCGAACTGGTATTGTTGGCACTAGTTTGCACTGTTTAAGTTGGCACTAGTTTGCACTGTTTAAGTTGGCACTAGTTGGCACTGTTTAAGTTGGCACTAGTTTGCACTGTTTAAGTTGGCACTGTTTGAGTTGGCACTGTTTGAGTTGGCACTAGTTGGCACTGTTTGAGTTGGCACTAGTTGGCACTGTTTGAGTTGGCACTGTTTGAGTTGGCACTGTTTGAGTTGGCACTAGTTGGCACTAGTTGGCACTGGTTGGCACTAGTTGGCACTGGTTGGCACTGGTTGGCACCAATTAGTAGGACCCCCATGGAGTAGTAATATCATATGATATTGAATGGCAAATACACATTTGTAGAGCTGTATAATACACGTTAGGATGGTAATATCATAACAATATTGAGCGCTATGGCTGACAAACCCAAGACGGAAACAAAATACATGATTTATTGAATCAGAAAACTGGCCTGTATGTGTAATAATATATAATTATTGTTATTTCAACAACATGAAACTTTCATTCATACATTAGTCCAGTAGACAGTTCTATATGTCGTGTATTAGACCTGGAGACATTCATAAGTACAATGTTTTTTTTGCTATTTGTTGCCACCTCAGCAACATTGAGCAATTTTTTTGTTAAGCATTATAAAGATAATGAGCTAATTTGCATATTTCTGAAATAAGGTCAGAGGTCATTTGCTATCTAGGAATAGAGCAAACATAATGAAAACTAGTATATAAAGATGTTTTGGGGAAAGGAATCCATTTCCGAGGCTTGTTTGTGTGTGCCATATGGGCAACACCCTGAAATCCAATATGGCTGCCCCTAATTTGCATATTTATGAATATGATTGGTTTTTGGTGGCTGAGGCCATTAATAAACCAAAAGTACAGGATATTATTTTGCAATCATGTTCTACATATGTATTAAAGATATTTCAGCTTTGTTGCCACCTTGGCAACAATCAGCAATGCATATAATTAGCATAATTAGGTTTTTCACCTAATTTGCATATTCCCATAAATCAAGTAAAATCGTATATATTGTGAACCCGAAAACTAAAAATTACGAGTAATACAACTTTTCCAAGGTTTTGCGGGGCAACAAATCCATTTATGATACTTAATTCGACATATCTCCATGGCAACCCATATAAATCCAAGATGGCTGATCCCAAAATTAGTCGAGCTAGGATACATGTATTCCTTCTTTTGGTTATCAAAGCTCGGGATGATCTTTTTTTTTTTTTTCAAATATTGGAATATGGAACTAGAATACTGGACTCGCAATTCAGTTTGGTTTTAACAGTAAAAAAAAAATAATACATTTATGAAATAAATGCGATCAAACAGACTAATAACATTCTCTCCTTACAAAGGCCAAAGGCGGCCATCTTGGATTTATGTGGGTTGCCATGGTTTTGTGTTGAATTAAGTATCAGAAATGGATTTGTTGCCCCCAAAAAACTTGAAAAAGAGGTATTACTCGTAATTTCTAGTTTTCGGGTTCACAACATATACGATTTTACTTGATTTCTGGGAATATGCAAATTAGGTAAAAAACCTAATTATGCTAATTATATGCATTGCTGATTGTTGCCAAGGTGGCAACAAAGCTTAAATATCTTTAATACATATGTAGAACATGATTGAAACATAAAATCCTGTACTTTTTGCTCATGAATTGATTAAACTATCAAAAACCAATAATATTCATAAATATGCAAATTAGGGGCAACCATCTTGGATTTCAGGGTGTTGCCCATATGGCAAATGCAAATGGGCACCGGAAATGAATTCATTACCCCAAAACACCTTTAAATAATAGTTTTCATTATGTTTGCACTATTCCTAGATAGCAAATGACCTCTGACCTTATTTCAGAAATATGCAAATTAGCTCATTATCTTTATAATGCTTATAAAAAAAAATGCTCAATGTTGCCGAGGTGGCAACAAAGCTGAATTTTCTCTATAAACCATTTAGAACATGAATAGCAAAAAAAAACATTGTACTTATGAAAATGTCTAAGCCCTAGAGATGACTACTGGACTACATGTAAGTAAAAAGTAAACAAAAAAAGTAAAACAAGATGATAATTATATTGTTCAGAAAAATAGTGCTAGTAGTCTTGTTTCTATTATTTTGTTTACCTTTTAGCATATTGTTCAGGGGACTTTCCTGAAATGAACGGCGAAGAAAAATACTTTGTTGCACTTAAGCCCAGGTCAATGTGCTATTGTAACTGGACTTTAATTGAGCTTTATACCCTATTTGCGAGCAATTTGTGAATATGCTTAAGTGCAAAGTTAATTAGAAAGTTAAGTGTATTTTTATAATACACCCCCATATTTCGGTTTTCCTCATGTACCTTTCGTTAAGGCCCAGTCCCATACTGACGATTTTCACGGCGACTCGCAACGACTCGCAACGATTTACTAGAACGAATCGACTCGATTTAGCCACGATTTAACAACGAATTTGGAAGAATTGTACGGCGACTCAAGACGAATATTCGTTCTTCATCTTTGTTCGACGAGTCAGTTCGTCCTTCTTTTGTCTTTAACCATTGCGGTAGAAAAATCGTGGCAGAAAAAAAGTTGTGGTCCCATAGTGGCGATTTTTACGGCGACTCGCAACGATTTATCATTCGTGGAGAAAATCGCTTGAGTCGTCGCGAGTCGTTGTAGTTCGTTGCGAGTCGTTGTAGTTCGTTCTGCGAACCGTTGCGCATCGCGAAGAACGCCATGAATCGTGTTAGCACAACGAATGTTTTGAGACTGTTCAAAACCATCGCCATGTCGCGACGATTTCCTTTCATTCTTTTTATGGAACAATAGGGCAGTGCACCATATGAACAATCGGACTTGTTTGAGTCAGTTCCATGGGCGTAGATCTGTCATTAATACAATTCAACAGGGGGATGATCTATTCATTCACCCCCTCCCCCTCTCGTGATGAATAGGTATTACGTAAGTCTTTACGCCTATGGTCAGTTCAAAAACGGAAAGCGGCGATCTTCACGACGAAGCGATACGAGTCGCAACGAATTGCAACGATGTGGAACGACGTGACACGATTATGCAACGGTAAATACAATAGTTTTTGGTAAAAATCGTCGTGGCGTGGCGATTGTTTTGAACAGTTGAAGACGGCGATTTTGGCTCCGCTTTCACGATTTTCTTCACGATGCGCAACGGTTTTGGGGGAAGAACCGATACGATGTAACACGATGCAACACGAGCATGGCGATTTTCTCGACGAATGTCAAATCGTTGCGAATCGCCGTGAAAATCGTCAGTATGGGACTGGGCCTTAACACGGATATGTATGATAGAAGTATTCGGATTTAAAATTCTATAATCGGAGAATTATAACTGTGTACACATTAAATGCATTGAGTTAGCAAATACCACATTCGCTTTATTCGGTCATAACTATAAAATCTTTTTACCGTGAAATGTTCATCCATCACTCAGTAGACATATGGGATTACGAACATACACATGTTATCAAGAATTCATAAGTGAGTGCACTTTTCAAAAGAATGATATCCCATAAGAAGGAGATAAATATCATGATTATATAATAAGCCAACCATGAATATTCAAGGAGTTGAAACAAAATAATATGTAAAATATATAGGTGTGGGCTATATAGGAACTAATTATGAGGAAATACAACTATTATTTTTAGGAATAAGTTTGTATTTCCAAAGAGCTACTTACCAGCGTCTCAACTGATTGCAATCCTTTACTAGATTTTCAATGCCGCCACAGTCAACTATGCATTGAATGTTTTGATTTTGATTTTAGGCCTTATACAGTCAAACCTGTCTATAGCGACCACTCAAGGGACCGGCGAAAAGTGGCCGTTATAGACAGGTGGTCGTATTAGACAGAATGGCGGCCATTTTGAATGTATGGTCTCATGTGCCTATATACACATGTGTAAGTAATTGGCATCTGTACACGCACGTGTCCACGTTATTTTGTTGATTGCATTACCACGACGAAAATTTAAATAATATATGAATTGGCAATATGATTTAAATTAAATAAAATGCTTGTATTATCTTTTTACGTGAAATTGTAATTGTAAAATGTGTAATACAAACATTTAATATTATTTAAAATATAATGCCAAAATAGTATTTCAATTTGTGTTCTGGTTATGCTTGCCAACAAAATACTAAATGAAACTATGGATACGTGCCTGTATACAGATGCCAATTAATTACATTATGTGCTGTGCATATATGCACAGTATGCGACCATAAATTGAAAATGGCCGCCAACCTGTCGAATTTGACCATCTGTATATAGCAACCACCTTTCTCCGGTCCCTTGAGCGGTCGCTATAGACAGGTTTGACTGCACTATATCTACTACCAACGATTACAACAGGGTCTATGATTAGACACACATATATATCACGATCACCAATTTCACTAAATTGTACAATACTGTATTCTCGGCACCTTTTACTTTGTATGCCTATTTTAAAAGTTACTTCTTACCTAGTAGCTTACCTTTAAACTAAAGGTGTTGGTAACGTTTGTTTTGGTGTTTGTTGTAGATGACGTAGCCTGTAGCTGCGACGCCTCCGACCACTACAGCCTATTCAAATAAGGGAGCAGAGCAAATAAATTAAATACTTCATAATTTAATGAATACATTTGTCAACAATAACTGGAATTGAACATATAGAGAAACTGACCACCACATTATCATAAACTTATGTGTCTCCGCAGCCTCAAACCCACAAAAAAGTTCCCAGATATGTTTGCGTGATATAAGCCAGCATGTGCAAATTATGCCAACAAATGAAAACGTTGAACTTTACTTTTCCTAAAATATAATCTTTCATCTATCGACTGTTTAAATTTGGAGTCTTGAAGCAAAGCCAAAGTTAAGTAATAAGCAGTTTTCTAGACCATTTTTTTTTTTCGGAGTGACTAAAGTTTTGATCAACACTCTTATTGCTGGACGCTGAGAGACATTTGGCCGTATGCATAAAAACAAGCAATTGCTTGTTCTAGCCTTTTGCTTGAATCGGTATGCATGAAAACAAGCAATTGCCTGCAAGCAAAAAAAATTTTGCTTACAAGCACAAGCAATTGCTTACTGCTCGTAAGCAATTGCTTAAAACCGTATGCAGAAAACGACAGTTTTACTTGTCTTGATAAGCAATTGCTTGCGTTTTTTCAAGCACATCCAGACCAGCTTCAGCTCTTGCTTACTCATGACATTCGCGTTTAAGGATCACATTTTCATACCGTTTCAGGATGATTACGAGCTCCTTATTCCAGAGGTTATGTTGTGATTTCATATTTGATCAAATTTCTGTTATTTGAGACTTTTTACGGCAATTTTCGTCCATCGATCTGCACAGAAACATCCCTATAGACCGGCAGCCTAGAGGTATTCTGTGCATCGAAAAGCGTACTGATTGCTGAACATATGAATATTAAGAGGACAATGTAACAAATCCAATAATATGAGTCTCCCGGGGTGTACCCGTCGATAAAGGGGTCCTTTGCGCCTCCAAAGTTTGGCCCCTTGGGATTGTCCGATGCTTCGATTTGTTTGCGAATGTACCGTGTTTAACATCGCTGACTGCGGGGAGAGCGAAACAGATAACAAAGGGATCGTTGATACGTATCTGTAAATTTTACGTTGCCTGTTTTGAAAGACGAAATACACGTTGATGCATTTGGGATTATATACAAAACCTCTTGCAACTTAACAAATATGTCTTACAGATTACAGAATACATATTGATAGCACGTTTGAAAATGACAAAGGCCATACAAATACATTTAAATGAACCCATCACCAAAACTAGATCAAACAGGGCTTCCACTTACCAATTAATGTTATGACATTACACCCACACCTGTCTAGAAAATAGCCGAATACAGAAGAACCAATATGAGCGCATGGCATAGCGACAGGGCACACACAAGCACACACACACATTCACCTATCGAGGTCGCCTCCTTTTGCGTTACAAGCCGATTTGAGATCATGCGAGAGAATGTCTATTGTCGTCTACATGCAGCTATGGCACCAATACACACATAAAACTGACTTTTGCGTTTGATTTTGTGCGGCGTTCGTGTCCGTCTCTATTTGGGCAATTCCGCGGTAACGGAATTACAATTCAGAGAAATTTTGCTCATACTTTTTCATAATATGGATTTGTCCTATGACCTGAAGGTTTATCAACACTTTAATAAGTTCTGGAGATATACCTGCTGTCATATAGAAACAAAAATATGGAAATTTCATGCATGAGGAAAGAGTTAGCACGTATGATACGTCGGTAACGGAATTACGGCAGAGAATGGGCTCTTTTTCCCACCTTCAACTTTCACAGGAATTCCTCTGAAATGTAAAAGACATTTTGTGTAGATTTATTTATTAAAGTTCATTGCTTGTGGTGTCAACTTTATGATAGCATTAGTTTTGTCCTTTATGTTCATCTTGGTTGGTCGTAACCAACCATGTTTCAAAAAATGACAGCGGTAACGGAATTACGAAAATGGTAACGGAATTACGCCTTCTTAAATGTACCTTAAAAAATCAAATTTCTTGAGCACCAGATAAGCTGATATCCCTTCAAAATGTTATTTTGATGTTCAAACATTTATAACAACCCAAATGCAAGATACTTTTATGCCAAATTTTAAAGTATTATATGAATACACCTGCTTAATTTGTTAATTTGGTAACGCAATGTGAAATTTCAAAAAAAAAAATTATTTGTGTTTGCGAAATTCAAGTAAGTCTTTGTTTACATAGTCCTTGTTATCAAACTCTGTAGTCCTGGCACACATCAATCGTCACACATTTCTCAATTTATACTAGAAAACTGTCTAATAAACATCGTAACGGAATTACACTAATTACACTGCTTTGTCAATTGTCCACGCATTCTTCTAAATTACAGTATCAATTGGATAAAAATCACTGCCATCAAAGTATATCATACACACATACTACCAAAACAATTTTTTGATCATGTACACTTCCTTATTTTATGCAAATTTGGACAAAACAGATTGGGAAGCAAGTGCATACATGTACATGTAGCTGAACAATAATTCAAAGTCAGATATACCAGGAATTGTATATCAATTTGATGTTAGAATTCAGAAAAACCCTCTAGACTTATTTACATTGGACATGTACTAACAAAGTATGTAACTGTCACAGGTAGAGTGTGAAATTGCCATTGATTTTGTCTTTTAGCTTTTCTTACTTTTATTTAATTCCTTTTAACGATCGTTGGTGAAAGGTAGCTCAGTGTGACAGGGGTAATGACGAGGCGATTGCCTGGAATGCAAGCTCTTCTAGAAGCTCTTTGTTATGTTGCCCGCTGCTTAGAAAAGTATGCAAATGAGCAATAGGTGTCCGTAGCGGTAAAATAGTCCTTTCGTTACCGTACTGTCGTATTTCTATTGAATTAATGTAGGTTTAGGGGATCAAGTGAGGGTATAAGGGTTACTTTTGAATATGAAAGCTAGCGGTTATGTGCCACGCCCGAAGTGATATATTAGGCAAGGCATTGCCGTGTACTGTACGTTATGAATGATTATGTTCTTTGCTTTCGGGGCGTGAAGATGTGAGCGCACTAAACCAATGTAGTTGGGTCTGGTGCTGGAGTTCGCTGAATTAAGCAGCCGTCATGTTTCACCATGTTATTTTCTGTTAATATTAGTAAAGAATCGTCAGTATTTCATCGTGGTCTAAACAGACCAATTTGTTATTAGAAGAGGACGAGTCAATGTGTCTTTTAGAGGGAAAACTCACCTATGGTGGTAAGCTCAAATTGTCATTCCATATTTATTGTGTAAATGAAATAATATAATTTTGTTAGACATGTAATAACTGTTTGTTACAAATCTGAGAAACGATGATATACCTTAATGATTTGATTATTAGAATGTGAAGTACGGATGTTAGATTAAGAAAGATTGATGATGTTAACCATTAATTGACGACGTACACTGATAATTCGTCAAAGCAAGTAATTATAGAAATTACAGTTGATATATCTCGGTAGACTTGGCTTTTAAATAAAGCCAATAATTAGTTATGTGAGATGAAGAAACTCAAGTTTATTATAATTCACACGGACTGAATAATTGTGATGCATGCGTATGGTTGCTGATGTCTGTGTGTATACGAAATGAATACCCATGTGACTATAATAAACAATATACTTCTGGAAAGACTTTTGGTGATTATTCTTCCATTATAGAGTTTTATTTCGGGACTGGAGCCGTCTTTCACCGGAACCCTGGAAGGCAGGTGTAACCGTTCCTCGTCGAGGTGCGCAGCGTCGTCACCGACATCGTGGAATCGTCAAGGTCGTCGCAACGGAGACGCATGAATGGACATCGACCAGAAATCACCGTCGAGAACCAGTAATCCTTCAGCTCGTGTTTGATCGCTGTAACGGGGCCCCAACCGCGAACTGTCAGGTTTTTTGTGATGTGTTTGGGTGATTCAGTAGGTTGTGTGTGTGTGCTTTGATTAGTCCGTGTTATCATTAAACATTCATTCAGTTATTGAGTATGTAAATGTAAATCCTTAAAATCACAGCGAAATTGTAATTCTCAAGATGTTCTGTTATTATATGGGCGTGTAATTCACACTATAGTTGTATGGCATAATTTGTCACAATTCTATTTGTTTTAGTCTGAAACCTTTTGAAAGTCAATTTTATTTGAAAGTTAGTATTTTATATTGATTAAAATACTTCATTACGTTTCACCCAAGTTAGAAAATAACCGCTTCTCAGGCCTGAGGAGAGGTTGAGAGATTCGTGCCTCTAGTAGAATTTTATCACCGTTTACACCGTTCTTATCGGTTTACTGCGTGTAACCGGAGGAGATTATCTCTATAATACCACTAGGTCCCGGGGGGGAGGGGGGGGGGGGGCAGTTAACAGGGCATGGAATGTTGACGAAAGCTATTAAAATGGTTGAGTTGATTTCCACCGTGGTGGAGATCACGGCTAACTTAGTGAAACGTAATGTTAAACTGAAGTTAACGAGTCCTAGTCAGTTTGTTGTGTTGATTGTCCTTACGATAAGTTCTCCTCTCTATTTTTTACTGTCGACCCTCAACCGGGCCGTGACAGTAACCATGCTGACAAGTTTAATGGCCAGCAAGGATAGGGTTCAATCCTATTGTCTGAATTGAAATACCTACCAATAATTCTGGGAAGTTAAAAGCCAGGGAACTAATTAGCATGCTACAAGTATTTATATGAAGAAAAGTGTATCTATTCTGTCTGTTTGTGGCACATTGAGAATATCTATATAATATTTGCTATTAGACCAATGTCAATGCCATAGATCTACTAAAATGTTTTAAATTAAACCTATCCATTTGACAACAATCACTGCCACTGAAGAATACTACCAAGACACTTTTTTGATCATGTACACATACTTAATGCAATTTGGACATAATACATTTGGAAGCATAACATCATGTACAAGAACAATGAAGCAGGACAAATCTGAGTGAGACATGCAATATATTTGAATAGCTCCCTGTTAAGTTCAACAATTTGATTCCGATTATCACTCTAGAGCTGAAAATTGCTAGTATACACCCAAGGCGCAATTATCTTATTTGTATGTTAATAAAGTTTTTAAATGTGTATTTTTTCATTAATTTAATATCATTCACATTAAACGTATTACATGTATCTAAGTGATGTATACAGTATCAATATTATGGCTTCTTTACTATTGCATACATTGTAATAGAGATATGCATACATTATGTTTACTATTCGACACGTAGAGACTAGATTGGAGACTATCAACTATGGTCATTTGTTCTGGCTGGAGGTCATTCCCCACTGTGCTGAGGCCAAGGGTTAAGTGGCATTAACCCCCAGTATATGACATATGTACTACTTTGAGTCCAGTACTCCTAGAATAATGACCACACCCCCCCCCCCCCCCCTACCCCCACAATTTCACAAAGTGTAGTCAGGCCATTACTTTCACATGTGCATGTATACATTTCTACAATGATATAATAGTAAACTTTACAGTGAGTGTGAGAAGTGTCCTTCTATTTATCATGGTGACCGATATGTGACTGCATTGAGTGCATACTTCTTGTAGCTAACTAGCCTTGTTTTTCTATCAATCTAAGTCACTTTCCTATTTCAAATTTGCATTAATGCAATGGATAATGTTCAGTAAATCGAAAGTCGTATCTAATTGAATATTACCTTATATGAGCCCGGGCACAACACTTTCGGTCATAAGTCGCAATGGATCTTTAGTACATAGAGCCTCAAAATCATGAAAATTTGTCTCAGGGTGAAAAATTCAACTTAACGGGATTTGATACTTACATATTTCATCTACATTCTCTGAACATTTCAGGTCCTAATTCGAATTTGTTATACCATAAATAATGATTTTTCTGAGCGACCTTCATTTCGCTTTCGACCAGAATCTCAGTAAATCCACGCTGGCGTTTCATGATCGATTATATTCTCTCCTGTGAACGTGAACGCCAGAGCTCTTATTGTGTCTTATACCATAAAGCACCGCAGCGCTTCGGCGAAAATACTGTACAGTGATTGGTCAGACTAATTATATTAACCGGGTACCGTACTGCACTGCGCTGATCCGCCACTGAACATCAAAGAGCAGCGGCGTGCATGCAGTGCAGCTAGTAGTCCAGTCAATCTAGCAAATATTAGGGGGTAACCTCGTCAAAATTGCAACACGGGATTTTTTTTTCTCGGAATTCTGTTCAGGAAACTCCCTTAACAACCAAAAAAAAATCCTAAGAAATCGAAGCTACGGAAAGTGGTTTAATTTGCATTATTTGAAGATAATTAGCAAATTTGCATAATTATGAAATAAGGTCAGGGGTCATTTTCTCTCTAGGAATAGTACGCTAGTAATTAAAACAAATATTCTAAGGTATTTTGGGGCAAGGAATCTATTTCCGGTGCTCGTTTGCGAGTGCCATATGGAGAAAACCCTGAAATCCAAGATGGGTGCTTCCTAATTTGCATATTTATGAATATTATTGGTTTTCATTGGCTACAGCCTCTAATAAGCAATAATTATAGTGTTTTTTTCTTTAATCATGTTCTAAATGTATATCAAAGATACTTCAGCTTGGTTGTCGCCTTGGCAACCTCTTGCAAGTGCATACAATTAGCATAATTTTATTATTTACCTAATTTGCATATTCCCCCAAATTGAGTATATTGGGAACCCGGAAAATAAAAATTACGTGAAATACCACTTTTCCAAGGTTTTTGGGGCAGGAAATCCATTTATGATACTTAATTCGACGTATCACCTTGGCAACCCACACAAATCCAAGATGGCCGTCTTTGGCATTTTAAAGGAGATAATGCTATTTGCCACTTTAACGGCATTTTTTTTAGAGCATAATTTATTCACTGTTAGCACATTGCAATTTAAGTATTCCGATTGCTAATTCGAATAATTGAGAGTCCAAAAATTTATAATATTGTTCTAATATAACCAAAAGAATGAAGCTGTGTATAATTACATGTGAAATGTGGGGAGCAGCCATCTTGGATTTAAGAAGGTTGCCATGGTGCTATATGGAAAATAAGTATAAAAAATGGACTTGTTGCCCCCCAAAACCTTGGAAAAGTGGTATAACTTGTAAGTTTTACTTTCCGGGCTCTCAATATACTCAATTTGGGGGAATATGCAAATTAGGTAAATAACCCAATTATGCAAATGATATGCATTGATAGAGGTTTCCAAGGTGGCAACTAATCTGAAATAGCTTCACTACATATTTAGAACATGAATGAAAAATAATAATCCGGAATGATTGCTCATTAGAGGCTGTAACCACTTAAAACCAATAATATTCATAAATATGCAAATTAGGGGCAGCTATCTTAGCTTTTAGGGCGTTGCCTATACGACACATGCAAATGAGCACCGTTAATGGATGCCTTGCCCTAAATTACCCTAGTATTATCGTTTTTATCAATATTGTGCTATTCCTATATAGAAAATGACCCTCACCGCATTTCAGAAATATGCAAATTAGCTTATATTTATAATGGTAATTAAACCACTTTCCGTAGCTTCGATTTCTTAGGACTTTTATTATGTTGTTCAGGGAAGTTTCCTGAACAGAATTCCGAAGAAAATTCCCATGTTGCAATTTTGCCGAGGTCAAGACCCTATAGATATTGACTGGACTATAGATGTGTTCGTTGAACTTGGTACAAATTGATTACTATTCTGTAGCCTATAGTTTTCATTCATTTGTAAATGCAAAGTTACATAAAAACTAAAATTATCAGCAACCGTTTCAATAGCTCATTTGAGTATTATGCAAATCACTTTAATTACAGACCTACTGTTTTGGTAGGATGTCTAACAAAAATACTTCGTACCACTGACCTGAAAAATATAGGTGTTATCGTTTGTATTCACTCAACAAGTCCGTTTTTTGATAAAAATGTGCAATATTTTACTATTTTTGTGGACATTAATTTACATATTATGCAAATTATATGCAAATTATGTTGAACTGATATACCTGTCACCGTGTGTTATGGTATATTGGCTTTTGATACTAGATGTGCACACTATTCTGGTTATGATAGTGCATCTAGATTTTAAGCAATACATAACTTCATATTGATCCAATCAAACTATAGCTCATTTGCATATTATGCAAAGTACTTTCATGCTAACGTTTCAATTGAGTGCCACCCTAACCTGTTTCATATCTGAACTTTAAAATATAAAGGCTTAATCATTTGCATCCACTCGATCAAACCTAACCCTAGGTCTATTTTGTTCAACAATATGGAATATTTTATTTTTTGGGGAACCTAATTTGCATATTATGCAAATTATGTAGTCATTACAAGTACGGGTATGCGTTCATTGTGTACCTTATAATACTAATATTGGGTTGCCATACTTTTCTGGCGTCAATATAGTATATAAATATTTTTTAACAATAAATTTAATATTTTTACCTTTAAAAAATACCTAATTTGCATATTATGCAAATTAAACCACTTTCCGCAACTTCGATTCCTTGGGACTTTTTTTTGGTTGTTAAGGGGAGTTTCCTGAACAGAATTCCGAAAAAAAATCCCGTGTTGCAATTTTGCCGAGTTCAAGGCCATATATTGACTGGACTATAGGTAGCTAGCCAGCTTAAAGCCTCGCTGTATTCTTTTGTTCGGCGGTAGAGTACGGTACTTAGCAGCTCAGTGCATGCTACGCACAATGCACAGTGCCGGCCTCCACGAATTTCTTTAGTGAAGCCATACAATGCGTTTGGAGTTTAATTGTGTAAACTGTAACCAAACCTTACATTTTGAATTTAACCAGGACGCGAACCTAAACGCAATCATTATGCTTTTTATCGGCTCTTTGGAAATCTTTACCGAACCCCTCCCCAACCCCCCTTCTCATCCCTTGAAAAAATCCTGGGGTACGCGATCAATGCTTATAGTTAGATGGCCCGTTTTTAACCCAGGGCTGTACTTGAAAATTGTTTGTCTTAAACGTTCATATTGCCAAGCTTTAAAAATTCCTTTTTTTTTTAAGAAGTGGAGAATAAAAATGTGCAACATTTCAACACTCCAGATAATCATCCAGTCGCAGGGCATCTTTCACTAGAACGTGACGCTGTCCCATAAGTGAGAGCCAATCAAATAGCTTGTTTTCCGTTGCACTAATAATCACTTATTACCAGCTCGCTTATCACGAGGAATTATTCGAGGCAAATCCTGTAGTCCCTATTATTATATTGTGTGTTTCTATGGCATATCATACATACTGGGCCACCTACAATTATATGTATGAAATTTTTGGTCCGAAATTGACCCCCCCCCCCCCCCCCCCTGATGTACACACACTTTTTATACGCGTGGTTCAATGGGGCGATTTGACCGCCACGGGGCCGGTCGGCCAGCCATCTACCCCTCCCCTTCCCCTTGTACGCGTACGTATTTCAAGTACCAGCGTACCTTCTGGGAACTCCCGGATTAATCCATTTTTCATACGGGGGATATGATTTTCGATGTATTTGCTAACAATTATAAGAATCGATTCTGTGGTTGTCTGTTTTCGTGTGATACTTTGAAAAAATAGTATTATATTATTGTTTACTTCTACATTTGAATATGAATTTTTAAATTATCTAACCCTTTTTTCGAAAAAAAGTAAGTGATTCGCCACGGGCGAATAATGGTTTTGTCCGACGAGAATGTACTATAAAAACACCCCACGCATTATAAGCGGAATATTTTACAAAAAAAAACATGATTCATTAATATGATTTTTTCTACTGTTCCTGCATACTGCCGTGTGCAGATTGTGCAGCCTCCGTAAAAATGATGCAACACCATGAGCTGTGGATTTACACTATTTAAATCAAGCAATCTGATTGACTCAAAACCAGTTTCATTGCCGCAAAAGAATTTCTTTTAGAATCATAATGTAAGTGAATCGACTGGAAAATTACGAAAGAAAAGGTGCAATTGGAGCGTTAGTATATAGACGTCTTTATTATCATAAGTACCGAAAAGTGTATTCCTTTAAATTTCAATGAAAGATAGCATTGCTCCGTAGACGCCTCGATTGATTATCAGAATGCGCCTCTCCGATGTGACGATTCATCGTGTAAAGTGTATTGTTGCGATAAGTACAGTACTGGGGCGAGCGGGGGGCGGGATAAATGAATGGGGCCGTTTCTGAACATCACGAGTTCATTGTTAGGAGGGATAACACTGTGCCGACCCACCAGCTAGGTTGAAAGGAAATCGACGTGGCTTTGTCCAATTACGTAATACCGCCGAAAGCTTCGCTGATTGGCTGATGAATTTTGCGTGTGCACTGAGCTGATTTCATTGCTTGTTGATCGATCACGAAAAGCGAAACGGTGATAGCTACCCTTGTAAAAAAGTACTGCGAGTACTGCGGTAGTACTGTGGTACTACCGCAGTCCTCGTAGTACTTGTGAGTACCGTGGTATTACTGCAGTACTACCGCGGTACTACTGCGGTACTACTGCAGTACTTTTGCAGTCCTCGTAGTACTAACACACAATCCGCGGTACTCGTGGTAATACCGCAGTAATACTGCAGTACTACTACAGTACTACTGCAGTACTTCTGCAGCCCTCGTAGTACTAACACACAATCCGCGGTACTCGTGGTTAAACCGCAGTAATACTGCAGTACTACTACAGTACTACTGCAGTAGGCGCAGTACTTATGATAATACTGCGGTTCTACTGCAGTATTAGTAATACCACGGTACTTCTGCAGTACTCGCAGTGATCCCTTGAACTTGCAGTATGGTAATATTGCGGTACTACTGCAGTATTATATCGCAGCTTATCGGTCCAATAATTTGTTCTCAAGATTTGTGCACATTTATAGTTTTGTGAACCTATTCTACAGCAGGCTGGTAGAAATTCAAGGAACTAAACCAACTTCATTATTATTTTGTTTAGATTTAATATTGTTTAATAATGACCTTGAAACAAATGACCTTGAAACAGGAAATTGAATGGAACATTTCCGAAATGTGTCAGAAAAACCTATATGTATCAATTATCAATTTTCCATATTATTTTGGTTTCACCATTCATATTGTTTAATAAATAGGGGAGTGCACCCACCAGTTCCTCTTTTGCATTTCTAAGCTTTGTCTTGCATGATCCGTATTTCTATATTGTATTTCTGTGATAAAAAGCACATT
>JBAMJV010013494.1:0-24632 GCA_037951105.1 Echinarachnius parma
ACCTGGAAAAGAAATTCTGACTTTACGACATTTAGTATAATGTGCGTTACCCGGGGGGGGGGGGGGGGGGGGGTGGAATCAGATTATAGTCGGACGGGGTTGTGCGGCTGAGACCTCCCAACCCTTACCCACATCCAAGGGTCCTTTTGCTGTAAATAGGTACTCATGTCTATGGATTTTTTTTGAAAAATGGACCCATGTCTAAGGATTTTTTGTGAAAAATGGACCCATGTCTGAGGATTTTGAACTTTAAATATTACATTTTTTAGCTGTAATATAATACAATGGCCAATCATTTTGCATTTTTGGAAAAATGTTTGTATTATTAGTGAACTGTACCATACTACAGGGGCGGCGCCAGGGTATTTTCCTAGGGAGGGCGAAAGTGTATACATTGAGGGTGCGAAGCGACCGAGTGGGGGGAGGGCAATTTTTACACTAGAATGGAGCTATCTGGTGCATATCGGAGGTAAAATTCTCAATTTTTCAAATGATTGAAAACAGTGACTAGTCTTCAATTATGATGCGGTAATTAGCATAAATATTAATCATGCGAGCGAGCGGAGCGAGCTTGAAAATTTTAGCAATTTCACAGCGAAATAATTGCCATTTGTTTCAATATTATTGTTTGGGTATATTCGTTTTTATTACTTATGATATGGCGTTATGAAGGGTAATATATAAACACTCGAGGTTGTGAAATATCATTTATGCGAGCGAGCGGAGCGAGCTTGACATTTTTAGCAATTTCACATCGGAACATTTTTTGTTCCAATATTATTGTATAGGTATCTTCGTTTTTACAATATGGCGTTATGAAGGGTAACATATAAACACCCGAGGTTGTGAAATATCATGTATGCGAGCGAGCGGAGCGAGCGTGAAAATTTTAGAATTTTGCAGCAGAAAATTGTCATTTGTTTCAATATTGTTTGGGTATATTCGTTTTTATTACTTATGATATGGCGTTATGAAGGGTAATATATAAACACTCGAGGTTGTGAAATATCATTTATGCGAGTGAGCAGAGCGAGCTTGACATTTTTAGCAATTTCACATCGGAACATTTTTTGTTCCAATATTATTGTATAGGTATCTTCGTTTTTACAATATGGCGTTATGAAGGGTAATATATAAACACACGAGGTTGTGAAATATCATGTATGCGAGCGAGCGGAGCGAGCTTGAAAATTTTAGAATTTCACAGCAGAAAATTGTCATTTGTTTCAATATTGTATGGGTATATTCGTTTTATTACTTATGATATGGCGTTATATAACACCCGAGGTTGTGAAATATCATGTATGCGAGTGAGCAGAGCGAGCTTGACATTTTTAGCAATTTCACATCGGAACATTTTTTGTTCCAATATTATTGTATAGGTATCTTCGTTTTTACAATATGGCGTTATGAAGGGTAACATATAAACACCCGAGGTTGTGAAATATCATGTATGCGAGCGAGCGGAGCGAGCTTGAAAATTTTAGAATTTCACAGCAGAAAATTGTAATTTGTTTCAATATTGTATGGGTATATTCGTTTTATTACTTATGATATGGCGTTATATAACACCAGAGGTTGTGAAATATCATGTATGCGAGCGAGCGGAGCGAGCTTGAAAATTTTAGCAATTTCACATCGGCAAATCCCAAATTCCCGGAACAATGAGGGAGAAAAGAGGGGACAGGAATAAATGAAAAATGGGACCCAGGCATGTCTAAGGATTGTAAAAATGAAAATGGGACCCATGTCTAAGGATCTTTCTTGTAAAAGTCACCCTTCCCAGCGGCACATCCCCGTATACCCAATATACGTGAGTACCCCCCCCCCCCCCCCGCCCCCGGGGTGCGTTAGTGCGTCATCATCGTCATGATTCTTAACCAGAAGAGGTTATGATTGATTCGTGAAGAAAAACAAAAATGCTCCCCCAAAATAATGTTAGGTCCCAAAGATAAGTAATATAGTTAGACAGTGACCTTAGTCATTAATCTCTGACCACATTAGTTTCCACTCCCTTTTAGCACTTGGCCCTAAATAGTTATATACATAATCTCCCGGTGGGACTTATTAGAGTCACAGTTATAGAACCCCTTTGTTCTTTTGAACTTGGACACAGGAAAAAACATAGATAACTGTATTCCCCCAACCCAGAAAGCTTTGATAAAGAATATGATAACTTGTTGGGAGGTCGACTTAGAGACTTGTTTAGTTTTGGGATGAACACAATATATTTGATGGTTGGCTTTCTTGCTAATGTTATGAATCAAATATAATTTGAAAGGAGACTTTTGTTGATAAGGAGATTATTGATTGATAAACATCATCACTACAGGACTTTCTTTGTTCTAAGAATGGACCTTTATTCCTTGTTATAGTTTGATGTATTTAAGTGGCAGCAAGGAAGCCACACCCTCTGTGCACCACTTGTTTGCACTACCCTATTCACGCCCCCTTTTACCCCTGGTTATAATGCTGTGTGTAGAGTAACTAGGACATTCTGTTTCTGGTCTTTGTGATGACTAGAGATATATTCCAGTTTTGGAGTTCGGACGAGTTGCACTCGATCCAATTCTCGTTATGTTCTGCCATCGAAATAAAGTGAACTGATAACTACAAGTATGTGTAAATGTGTGATCATTTATGTATCGGAGTAAGAACATAACATTGGAGGCAGCGGTGAAGCGGCATAGTATGAATCGGCCACGCTACCTTAGTTAACTCATTGGCTCGACCGCGTTAAGTTTCAAGATGCCCAGAAAGTCTAGGAGTAGGAGGCAGGCGGATGTAGGTGTTGTGGAAGCGATTTTTGAGGATGAGGAGGAGGTCACGCAGCCAGGACTAGCTGCGACCAAAGTTCCACTTCCACGGCAGCCTACATTTTCAGGCGACACACCATGGCAGGCCTTTTACCAGGTCTTCCTGAGCTTGGGGAAGGCTTGCCGCTGGTCCGAGGAGGAGAAGCGGATTCGCCTCCTTTCTGCCGTGACGGGGGAAGCCGCCGACTACTTATTCCGAACCCAGCCCACCACGGTGTTCGAGACCTTCAGCAGTCTGAGCGCGGCACTCGCAAACCGTTTTGAGGAGAGGGCTGTCCCGAATTCGTTCGTGGCGAAGCTTGAGTAGCGTAAGATGATGCACGGGGAATCGCTGGGCGTCTACGTCGCCGACCTGCAGAGGTTTACCCTTCGTGGCTTCCCGACTGCAGACGAGGCCACGCGAGAGCAGATCGCGCTCCGCCAATTATTCCGTGGTATTCAAGACCAACAACTCGCCATCGCTGTGGGGATGCAGGAGCCGAGCAACCTCTCCGAGGCGCAAGACCTGGTCGACCGCTACCGGTCGATCACGGACGAGCAGCGGTCTTCGGTGAAGGTGCGCCCTGTAGCTGCAGCCCCAACCATCGACGAAAAGCTGGCTGACCTGGAGACGAAGATGGCAGCGAGCTTCGATGCAAAGATCGACGGTCTAGTCGATAAACTTGCCGGCAAGCTGTATCTCGGTGGTGGACACAGCTGGGGCGAACGTCGTGGTTGCGGCGGAGGACGAGGCAGCGGCAACTACGGCAACAGGGGCAGATATAGCGGTCGCGGTCGCCGACGAGAGGGCTCCGGCTGGGGTAGGTGCTACAACTCTGGGGAACCTGGGCACCACAGGCACAACTGCCCCCATCCGCCACAACAGGAAAACTGAGTGGGACCGGGTCTTCCGGCCAGACACCGGTCCACATACATGTTCGCAACGTGGAGAACACAGGACTATCTGCACTTGTCCCCGTAGAAGTTGAAGGAATACATACAAAATTACTAGTTGACTCAGGAGCGGCAGTAACCCTTATTTCGGAATCCCTTTTCAATAAGATACCCCACAGAGATAACCTTATCCGACACAAAACTAATAATATAGTTTTGAAAGCAGCAGACGACGGCGAACTGGTGGTGAAAGCGCGTGTGACAATTGGATTTAAGATAGGCAGTGTGACGTACACCTGGCCAGCTTTTGTGGTACCAATGGCGGACGATACGCTATTAGGATATGATTTTTTGTACCATTTCAATTGCATATTGGAGGCCAGACGGGGCCTGAAAATCGATGGCCGATTTATTAATTGCGAGTTTGTTGGACAGATCCCCATTTCACGAGTTCACCTTAAAGCCGATGCTCTAATACCCGCCCGTTCGGAACACATCGTACAAGGATACATTCCCCACCAAGTCCCCACCCACGATACAGTCATCGAGCCCCTCACCGACGGATTGGAGAACAAATCCCTGCTTGTTGGAACAGTATTAGTAAGCCCAGCACCCACAATGCCCATTCGCATTATGAACGCTTCGGATGAAGATGTTTTGCTACACGCGGACACGACGCTTGGCACCGCACATATAGCGAGCGACGTCGTCGCCATCATCGACCACCTCGATGACGTCGGCAAACAACAAGCGACAAATCACGCGTGCCGCATCCACACGGTTCATAGAACTCATGTTATACCCACTGAACGTGCAGAGGAAAAGCTGCACCCCGTTGTTGACGAGCTTTATCAACGGAATGCAGAGGGACTAACTAACACAAAACAGTCACAGTTATACAATTTACTTTCCAAACACGAGGACGCCTTCGCGAAATCTCCAACCGATCTCGGCCGTACCTCTGTCATCCAACACGAAATCAACACTAACGGTGCACCGCCGGTATGACAACCAGCTCGACGACCACCCCGCGCTTTCGAGGAGGAGGAGGAGATAATTATAGCAGACCAATTACGGTCTGGTATTATAAGGCCCTCCAAATCACCATGGGCTTCTCCCCTCGTTTATGTTAAAAAGAAGGATGGTACTACGCGCCCATGTGCATGTGTGGATTATAGGAAGCTGAATTCAGTCACCGAATTCGACAGCTTCCCGTTACCACGGATCGATAACTGTTTGGACTGCCTGAGTGTCAGCAAATATTTTTCTACGTTAGACTTACAATCCGGATACTGGCAGGTGGAGGTGAAGGAGGAGGACAGATATAAAACAGCATTTCGCACCCGAGCGGGACTTTTTGAATACAATGTCATGCCATTCGGATTATCCAATGCACCAAGTACATTCGAAAGATGCATGGAGCTCGTGCTCAAAGGGCAGCAGTGGAAGTCATTGCTGATATATTTGGACGACGTCATTATATTCAGCTCAACATTTCAATCGCATATCGAACGGCTCGACGATGTTTTTAGTCGCTTAAGTGAGGCCGGACTTAAGCTTAAGCCAAGTAAATGTGCCCTCTTCCAATCGGAAGTCTTATTTCTCGGACATGTTGTCACACCAGAGGGAGTCAAGGCGAATCCTGAGAAAATAGCGGCGGTGGCGGAATGGCCTACTCCAACAAACATTAAGGACATTCGCTCGTTCTTGGGTCTTTGCTCCTATTATCGGAGGTTTATAAAGGACTTTTCAAGTATCTCCCGCCCTTTAAACTGCATGTTGGAAAGTGGTGTAAAATTCCAATGGGACGACAAATGCGAGGAAGCATTTTGCAAATTAAAGGACTTACCAGCGACAACATTATGGGATACCCATTAGCTAACGGAACTTACCTACTAGACACCGATGCATCCAACTATGGAATAGGAGCAACACTGTCTCAGCTACAATGGAATTCGTCAACCGAGCAGTATGACGAACGCCCAATAGCCTTCGCGAGCAAGACGTTGACCAGGGCTCAATGTGGATATTGTGTCACGCGTCGGGAGCTCCTAGCCATTGTAACTTTCGTTCATCAATTTAGACATCACCTATTTGGACAACAGTTCAAAGTCAGAACTGATCACAGTGCGTTGAGATGGATAATGTCATTTCGCGAGCCGACTAACCAGATGGCGCGGTGGCTGGAAATATTATCGCAATTCAACTTCGTGCTGGAACATCGAGCAGGAAAGTGTCACCTTAACGCTGACGCTTTGTCCCGCAAACCATGCAGTCCCGAAATCTGCGAATGCTACGATGGGAGGAGCATTCTTACTTCGCTTCCTTGTGGTGGGTGCATACATTGCGAGAAACAGCACGCCGCCTGGTCCGACTTCATGGAGATCGATGACGTGGCGCCGATGATGACGAGGAGAATTGCTGGCGTGAGCGCTAGCAACGAGGACGAGAGTGCACGAGGTGAGCCAGCAAGTCAACGGAAGGACGACGCTGCACCAAGGGCGACACTCGACGGCGACATCGATGGAGAAGCGGACGCAGTGGATAGCGAGAAGTACATGACGGATATTGGACTGGCAGTTTGGTATGTAGTCATGCTCATACATACCATCCTTGGTACTTTCAGAACGGGTGTTCAATTAATTAGTAAATATTATCATTCTTGTATAGGATCTGTCAATTACGTTAGGCCTGTAGTAACACGTCGTCAAGCACAATCTGAGAAGAGGTCGCAACGTATTAATGGTAACGCTAGTGATTCTAATGCGCCTTGCGTATACGGAAAATACGCCTAAGCTGATAGAAATGTTGGGCAGCAATTTCTTGATTCACTAGGAGTTTCCATTAATAACTTGTCATCTCTTCAAAGACAAGATAGAGACATAAGTATTGTCCTTGGGTGGCTAAACGAATCCGAAACGAGACCCAATAGAGAAAAGGTTAAAGAGTAAAAGCCCAATGGTGCGAAATCTTTGGTTACTATGGGGACAACTCACAATCATTGATGGAGTTTTGTACAAGAGGTGGGACGAAACACCATCCCATTCACATCTAACATTGGTTGTTCCAAAATCTTTGATCAAAATGATATTGGAAGCAAACCATGACTCAGTAATGTCTGGACATTTGGGTTTCAAGAAATCTCTTAGTAGGATTCGTCAAAACTACTACTGGTACAAAATGAAAGATTCAGTGAGGAACTATGTTCTTGCTTGCAAGGTATGTGGAGCCCGTAAGAGACCTCAAAAATCTCCTCGAGCACCACTCAAAAATTACCAACAGGGTGCTCCACTAGACAGGATAGCAATGGATATTTTAGGACCGTTTCCTATTTCAGATCAAGGAAATCGGTACATTTTGGTTGTAGGTGACACATTCACAAAATGGATTGAAGCCTATGCTATTCCTGATCAATGTTCTGCCACTGTAGCCGAAAAAGTGGTGAATGAATTCATTTCTAGATATGGGGCCCCTTTCGAATTGCATACCGACCAAGGAAGGACATTTGAATCCTCACTGTTTCACGGGATGTGTAAGATTTTTGAAACTCACAAAACAAAAACATCAAGTTACCACCAACAGTCAAATGGATTCATTGAAAGGTTTAATCAAACTTTAGCAAACATGATCTCTTCTTATGTCAGCAAGCACCAGCGGGATTGGGATGTTAACCTTAATTTGTTGACTTCTGCATACCGCAGTACAGTTCACGATACAACGGGCTTTTCCCCCAATTATTTGATGTTTGGACGAGAGGTAAAGACCCTTCTAGAAGTTAAATTAGGTCTCCGCGCAAATTCACAGCCTCGACACCCAGAAGATTATGTAGTTAAACTACACGAACAATTAGATGAGGCATACCAGTTTGCTCGCGAGCACATAGGAAAAACCGCTGAAAGACAGAAAAGAGATCATGACGTAGGGCTTTCCCATAATTTATTTGATGTTGGTGACTTGGTGTATGGTCGTGACATAACAAGGAAAAAGGGACTTAGCCCTAAATTGAACAATGAGAAATGGAAAGGACCATTTGTAGTTGTAAGGAAAATGAATGATTTGTTGTTTGAGATAAAGCAAAATAAATCTCAAGGTAAAATTGTTCATCACGATAGGCTGAAGCCTTATCTGAGTAGCGACTTACCCGAGTGGGTCAATAAGTTGCAAGAGCAAGCTATGTCAGGCAACAAGACTGCTACCAGGTCACGCGGTGTACAAACTATGATGTAACTTGTTTAGAAATGTGCACCGATAATATGAATCGTAATTTGCTATGTTTGTGTAACACACTTGAACTATGGTGTACGTATACACTATTTTTTTTTTATACAGGTACACTTTATTGTTTTCTTTTTATAGGTTATTGGCTCAGTGTAATTTAATACATTTCCCTTTAAAATTGCAATCTTAAGAGTTATGGATTGCACTTGAACATTATTTCGTTTTAGTTTAAATAACAGTACCTTATTCACTAGCCATTTTTTAAAAATATTCTTTTTACGTTTGTGTGAGGGCCCTCAGTTGTTGTTTTTTGTTGTGTTTTTGCAGCAAGTTCTTTTTTGTTCATTGGTTTGGACAAAATGATGGTTACATTTACATCCCTGTCACAATTATGGTTCTAAGGTTGCCTCTTTGGCTGTAACAGTTGATGAATAAAGAGGAAATTAGGACAAATTGCGATTTGGTTTCCTCGATTACGGCACTAGCTATTTGGGTTTTAACTCGTTTCACTTCGGGCCCGGGGTGAATCGATGTTGTGTGATTTAGTGGAAAAGTGCCCGATGTTTTAAGACAAGATGTTGTCTTTTGTTAATATTTAGAGCATTGCGATAAATGATTTGCCCTGCACCTCTCTAAAGGAGCCTTTGCTGGTATTTACCAGGCCGCTTTGATTTTTTTTTTACAGTATGCTCGCTAGTTCATGTAGTTGCAGGGAGACGCACAGGATCATAAATGTGATAAATGAACGATACTTTATCAATAATTATTTTGAATTTGATAGTCCCCCTGAAAATAGAAAAAGAAAAATTGGTTGACGTTGATTTGTTTCTAGATTTTTGTTAGAACTAGAAGTCAAAAATTTCGGAGGGAAAAGGTGATGTAGTTTGATGTTTGATATTCAACTCACGATTTTGGAATATGAGTTCGATCTTGAATCGGTATGTTATGGTTAATTTATTTGTTTTAAATATTTCCCCCCCCCCCCCCTCAGTCTTTATTTTAATAATTTTTGTTTCATTTAACTCCTTCAATGTCGATTTTCCCTTTGTAAGGTGCTACTTTGGGGAAGTAATTTAAGTGTTTATCATACGTAATGATATTGTGATGTACATTTGTAGGAATTGACCTATTTTACTTTGAAACTCATGACGGTAACCTTTGTTTTTAAGTTACCGGTATGTGTGGTACATTATAGTCACTCCTGTTGAGCACAAGTGCTCATTTTGGGTATATGTTAAGATTAAACCTGTTTAACCTGTGTAAACTAGCGGTAGGCTTTTGTTTTGCTTTTCTTCCCTCCCTCAACCTCTTATCTAAATTTCTGTATACCCATCCCTCTTCTCTCTTTCCCTCTCTCACTCTGACCCGTTCCCCCTATTTTCTTCGATCCTTCTGTTAATCTTTTTTCTTATAGGTTGCTCGCACTATTGCATGCCTTGAGTAGAGAATTTTTTTCTCCTCTACATTCCTAAATTGTAGGAATGTGCGATATTACGGAGTCATATACACACTGATTAATTGTATTGATAGTAATTGGTTGATAATGATTTTGTCAATATTTTGGTAAACAAATAATGTTATTGATGTATGTCTTTTTGGTTATCCTTTTCGTTTCATTCCTTTGTATTTCTTTTCTCTGCTCTTCTTTTCTGCATCTATTTTCTTAAGTCCTTCCTGACTATCCATCAACTCTCTGAATATTCTGTTCTCTCTATCTCTCCGAGCTTCTTATGTGTCTCCCTCTCTTATTCTCTTGTTGCTTTTATTTTCCACCTGATCCTGTTGTTTATATTTTTTCATGATTTTGTTATGATGTATTGGAAACAAGTGGTTTATTTTGGTGTTTAATATCTGGTTACGGGGACATTTTCCCCCCTGAAAGTTGATAGGCCTGACAAGGGATGTGTGTGGGTACACACCGACACTGGCCAATACATACATTTGTACATAATGTTTATTGTATAGTGACTGACCAATGATTATTGGCTACAAGTTACATTTTAAGTTACACCCACACCTCTTGTGGGTGGGACTAACACGTTCACTGAGTGACTTCTGATACACCATCTTGCCTCTCTACCACTTTGCACTTTTAGTAGAAAACGCCCTTGGGGGTGGAGCCGAAATAAGATAGATTAGACGTGATAATTGGTGGTGGTCTGGAAGTTGTTACCCCACTGTCTAAGAATTGTTTTGAAAGATTTGGATTATTGATGGGAAAGGATTATTTGCACGTTGACGTTGGTCTTTGTGATTTTGGGAAGGTGTTGGCCCGTTCTTTATGGGGGCTTATAGTTATATAGTTGGTCAAACACTATTATTCAATAGTATGATTTAAGTGCGTGGTTTGGCAAGGCAGATTTCAGATGAAACCAGTGTGTTTTGATTTTGTTTCGTTTAGTAGTCATATTCTTTTGTCAGTAGAGTTAGGCAGTTTGGGTCAGTAGTTTGTTTTGTTTAGATTGTGTTTTATTGTAGAGGTTATATACCCTAATAGTCAGTAGTGTTAATGTGGTTTTATATGGCATTGTATTGTTCATTTTGTTGTAACGCTAGTGAGTTTGAGCTAATGGGTTGTTAATGCTTATTCCATTGCATTTTCCTTTTTGATTGATTTGTATGATGTATATCACGCATTCAGTAGTTTGATGATGTTAATGAGATACATTCCCTTTTCGGGTTTGAGTTAAATTAATTATTGATCATTTCAAGTGTAAATTATTACGATTTGTATTACTTTTAAAAGTTTTCTTCCTTCCTTCACAATTAAGTTTTTGTATCGAGGGCGATACCCTTTTTCGAAGGAGGGGCAAGTGTTAGGTCCCAAAGATAAGTAATATAGTTAGGCGAATTACCGTTCTAATGCTGGACAGTGACCTTAGTCATTAATCTATGACCACATTAGTTTCCACTCCCTTTTAGCACTTGGCCCTAAATAGTTATATACATAATCTCCCGGTGGGACTTATTAGAGTCACAGTTATAGAACCCCTTTGTTCTTTTGAACTTGGACACAGGAACAAACATAGATAACTGTATTCCACAACCCAGAAAGCTTTGATAAAGAATATGATAACTTGTTGGGAGGTCGACTTAGAGACTTGTTTAGTTTTGGGATGAACACAATATATTTGATGGTTGGCTTTCTTGCTAATGTTATGAATAAAATATAATTTGAAAGGAGACTTTTGTTGATAAGGAGATTATTGATTGATAAACATCATCACTACAGGACTTTCTTTGTTCTAAGAATGGACCTTTATTCCTTGTTATAGTTTGATGTATTTAAGTGGCAGCAAGGAAGCCACACCCCCTGTGCACCCCTTGTTTGCACTACCCTATTCACGCCCCCTTTTACCCCTGGTTATAATGCTGTGTGTAGAGTAACTAGGACATTCTGTTTCTGGTCTTTGTGATCATGGTCATGACTAGAGATATATTCCAGTTTTGGAGTTCGGACGAGTTGCACTCGATCCAATTCTCATTATGTTCTGCCATCGAAATAAAGTGAACTGAGTGATAACTACAAGTATGTGTAAATGTGTGATCATTTATGTATTGGAGTAAGAACATAACAATAATATTCGCAAAGTGACATATTCAGTTCAAACAGTGCATCAAAAGCATTATTTTATGACAAAACATGAACATTGTATTCCAGACGTATACAAGACCGATTCCCGAGAGAGCGAAACGATAACCAAGAGGGGGATGGGTGATGGGAGGGTGTGATGGTGGGTGCACGGTAAAGGTGCTTTTGCAATGTTTTAATTGAAATTTTGCAATCTGGTGCATACTTGGGAAGGAAATTTGACTTGACATGAAGTAAGATCTGAGTTGTCTTGTCTAAAGAAATACTCTTTTCTTTCAATCACTTTTATCGAATTAGATAAAAGCCATGATTTGAATTTATTTGGGGATTCAAGCGCCCCCCCCCCCCCATGACCCCCCACCAGTACGCCAGTGCCCCTAAGATATCGGCAACTGAAACTCTGATCGACTCCAAATTTGGCGTGGTGATAGATGTCCATAAGATATATAATATTGCATAGTTAACAACAAAATTTAAATTAGAATATGCTAATTAGAGCTAATTCATCATGCAAAAATTGTATTTTTTTAAATTTTTCTTTATATATGGTGATTATTATGAAACAAAACTGTGTTCCTGCTAAGATGATACAAATTTACACAATCTGTGATAAAACAACATGATAATTATGAAAATTGATTTGGTTTTACCGTTTTCTTTGCTTTGATCGTTTTCTTTGTTTGTCTTTGTATTGTTCTTTAAGTATTGTAATGTTTTATGCAAATGAGAATGCAATAAGTTTTATTCACCATGCCAAATGGAAATACTATCAGTACATGTGAAAAGATGGGTAATACAACTGCAACATAAAAGGTGCATCTAAAAACTCTGTATGTTATATATGGAAGAATAAAAAAAAATTATTTTGAATTTAAGGTGACACGCGATCACAAAATGTTACAGTCTGGTCAGTCTTTCAACATCTTAGACTGCTACAGGTCAAGCTTGTCAGTTGTGGAAGGCCAGTTATATGGCTTAATTAGCACCCCTTCCATGGGGCCACTCATCCAAAAACGATGGAAAATGGTGCAGCAGGGCATGACTTGGCTAGTCTCCTGTGGATCTTTACCCTTGCTCAAAGTCGAATAAGTAAGCGGACTAATTACAACGGAACACGACTTCGGAACGAACATAGACGACGAACAAGAATAATGGAAAGAGTGGCAACTTGGAACATTTGCGGAGTAAAAGACAAAGAACCAGAGATAATACTAGACATGGAGAAGTAGGGATATCAGATACAAGGCTGAAAGGGAAAGGTATGATCCAGACACACAACAACAACTATGTCCTTTGTTGGAGCGGAGTGAATACAAGCAGGAGAGCAATTCATGGAGTGGGTTTCCTGATACATCCAGACATAGCAAGCTCCATTACAGACGTGCTGATGTCAGTGAGAATCTGCAGAGGCGACACTCCTCATACATACATACATACATGTGTATGCACCATGTAATGATTCAACAACAGAGGAGGAAAAGGATGCCTTCATGGAAGAAATCTCAGACCTCATAACACAGACCAAACACACAGATAACCTGAAGGTAATGGGAGACTTCAATGCACATGTTGGGGAGATAGAGCACCATGGGAAAGATACTTGGGTCCACATGGGGACAACAGACGCAACCGAAATTACAATGGTCAACTTCTACTTGAACTTTGTACCCAACACGATCTCTTCATTACGAACACCTTCTTCCAGCACAGAGAGAGTCAGACTGCTACCTGGTACAACTTGAACGAACTTGGTCGCAATTCTCAGGTCAAAGGAAGAATGGAGAATCAATTTGAGACAATCAAACACAAAAATGGCACTGTCGAGGAAGAATGGTCGTGGTTCAAAGAAGCTCTTAACAAAACATTAAAGGCTGAATGTGGGATGACAAAGAAAGGAACCAGCCCTAAGAAGAAAACAGCGTGGTGGAATGAGGAAGTAAAGAATGCAGTCAAGGAAATGAGCTTTCCATAAATGGCAAGGGACAAGAACGGATAAAGACTACAATGTCTACAAGGACGCTAGGAAGAAAGCTAAGGAAGTGGTGATGGACTCCAAAGATGAAGCATGGAATGACTTCGGAAGTAAAATGTGGGGTTCGTCAAGGATGCGTGCTTTCACCACTATTGTTCATTGTCTTCATGGATAGAATAACCAGAGATGCTAATCCAGGAGATGGCGAACTCAACGAACTACTTTTCGCCGACGACCAGACCATCATCCACAGCACAGAAAACAGTTTGCACCACCTTGGTAGACCCAATGCAGCAGGTAAAGACCATGGGATGACAATCAGCACCTCAAATACTGAAACAATGCTAGTTTGTCGACAGAAAAGGGCCCATCAGCTCCACATTGACTGTCAACCTCTAAAGCAAGTGAGGGAATTAAAGTACTTGGGATGTTACTTCATGGAAGATGTGCAAATGAAGAGAGATATAGAAGCAAGATGTCAGAAAGCGACAAGCATTACCGGTCTTCTTTCACCTATACTCACACACAGAGCAGTAGACATAGGGGCAAAGAAAAGTATTTATAATCAACTTTTCACACCAACACTTACATATCAGGCTCAGACATGGACAACCAACACGTAAAAAGGAAGGTAACAACCTGCGAAATGAAGTGCCTCAGGAAGATTGTCAACAGAACAAGGAGGGACAGGATAAGAAACGAACGAGTCAGGGAAATACTAGGGGTTGAACCAATGACCCAGGATGTTGAAAGACACAGACTGAATTGGTTTGGTCACATTGCGAGGATGAAGACTGACGAGCCAGCGATAAAGAAGAAGAAGACATCCGGATCGTTAACCCGGTGTGCGCAAATTTGGTATCAAAAGATGCGCAAGACTCTAAGGAAAAAAGTGGCACCGTAAAATATTTAAGCATTGCAAAGTAATCGCAAAAATAGAGGAGGGGGGGGGGGGGCAAATCAGCCCCCAGTCTTTTTAGGCTTAAGATGCAATGAAATTTAAATTAAGTAAAGTGTATTAATATCGTTTTTTAATTTATTTTTTGTATTACACATTCTAGGCCTGATGACGCCATCTTAAAAAATTAAAAGCGGCCTTAAATGCACATCACAAATTATTTAATTTTAAACAAATAAACAATTAAACACCGCACTACACTTTGGAAATGGTTTAGAAAGTACAAATTCACTGCATATTTAAATGCATCCATGTTTGGGACACTGGGAAATACAGAAGATGGAAAAGATTTCCAAAGGCGACTTGTCCTGGGTATCTATGAAGAGAGATGAAGGTTGGTGCTGGAATTCGGTATGTTCACAGAATATGGGTGAGCATTTGAGGTAGATCGTGTAACCCGTATGTTTCACCCTTGACAAGGGTATTGATCTTAAAGGTATGGTGAAATCCCGGCTTGGATTCAGGTTTATAGCTTTGAATATGTGCCTATATTGATATACCACACTTTTTTTTTCAAAGAAATCCTTTTTGTTTGTCGTGTCGCTACATTTTTGTTGTTGGTATAATTCAGTTAATATCATAAAATATTGTCGAGTATGTATATATGTTGATGCCAAGCTACACATCAGTGGCGGGAGTCCCAATGTGAGAGCAGGCACCAGACATGAGTTTTGTTTATTTTGTATTGTATTATGATTATCTCAGTTTGTAAGTGAAGTGGTAAAAAGAAGACAAAGGTATGTCGCTACATGTGAATATTGTATTATTTTGTTTGTCTTGTCGATACACGTTTTTTTTGTTTTGTTGTTGTTGTTTTTGTTGGTATAATTCAGTTAATATCATCAAATATTGTCGAGAATGTATATATGTTGATGCCAAGCTACACATCAGTGGCGGGAGTCCCAATGTGAGAGCAGGCACCAGACATAGTAGGAGTGAGTTTTGTTTATTTTGTATTGTACTGATTATCTCAGAAGACAAAGGTATACCATATATTATGTCTTTGCACTAACATGCACAACATAAGCCTACAACATTTTTGCACTAATTTGTTTAAGAATTAGTTTATTAAGAGGAAGGGGGAAAAAATGCATATTGCGATAATTCATTAGTAGCCTTAAAATAGTGTTTATTCATGAATATATTTGTTTTGTTTGGTTTCGCTTTATTATTATAATATTATAATTAAGTGTTGTAAGAGAAGCGTTTTGACTATAAGAGGCCCACTTCCACATAATTATGTGGCGGGAGTCCCGATTTGAGAGGTGGGCTTTGTAATTGAAATAAGGAAAATTGTTATATTTTTGTATATAAAAGTAATATTCATAATAAGGTAAGAGAAAGAAAAAAAAAATGAAATATCGCAATATTGTTTGCGGTGCCATAGAAATAATTTGTTAATGATATATAAAATGTTATAATATTTTTAAAATATGTGAAGAAGAAATTAATAGAAAAGCAATTGGCAACAATAGTAAGATCTGACTGATTGCCACCAAACTAAACAACAACAACATATATTATATCACTTGACAAAGTGATTGTAGGTTGGATTTATAGACACATATATGCGTATTTGTGTATATATGTATGTGCATGGATGCACATTAAAGTGATACCTGTAAAGTGTCAGATATTGCACAAAATGACATTTGAGACTTCAATCCTATATCAATATCATTGTAAAATACAATTGAAAGATTTGTGAAAGTTTGAAAGAAAACGAACACTGTTTACTTAGTGAAAAAACGAATATTGAGTTCATATTTTATCACCGAATACTGATGGTCTGCCATACATTTTGTCGCAGTAATGAATGATCCGTTTGAGATATTCGCACCCTTGTGTTTACACACGTAGTACAGAATTCATGGAATTTGCACTCGCTTGGCTCAAAGTTCAATCTCCGGAATGTTCTCACGAGTGCTGCATGCGGACGTTCTCAGCTAGGACAATTGTACTTTTTATCAAAAGCGTTAATCAACGTGATTGAAATAAAAGATTTAAATGATAATTATCTTCATACTAAAGGGACATTTGAAAAAATCAAACCCTATTTTATTCTTCTTTTACCACAAGCTAAACAACATGGTAGAAGAGAAACGAGGAAGCTCCAAGTAATTTTCGTGGATTTGGACACTTTACAGGTATGACTTTAAATAAAATAAACAAAGAATGGCGTGAATAATCATGTATGATTGAGACGCCAATTAAACATAAGAAACACACATACACTTGACAAAGTGTTGCAGCGGCACACGAAACGTCGTGATCTTTTAGATTCCTAGTTGACCATACATTGCGAGACAAACGAATATAACTAGCGATATTATTTCCGATACTATATCCGCAATGAGTAATATATTTACTATTAATAATAATATTGACTGGCTTGTTCTTTCGTGGTGTATCAGATATATTGCATTGCATTGATTTGATTTGATTTGATTTTTGATTTTATTTTATTCAACCATTAAAAACACAAACATATATACAGCAATGATATTACAAATTATATAGGTTAAGTCGATAATGGTTAGGGCCCTTTAAAAGCATATAAGCTTGTCAGTAAGGACCCTGTTAAATTATACAAAACGTAAAAATAATCCATTTGTTTATGAAAACAGTTATAGTAAACTAAATACCGTGAAACTAAATACAAAGAATTTACAATTACAAAGAGCACCCTCACCCGCACCCCCACCCCTGATCCCACACTCTAAACAATTGTCAATCTAAAAAGCGCATCATAAAAGACTTTAGTGACACAATACATTCGCTAGGATCATATTGCACTCGTCTTCGACTCGTGCAATATGATCCTAGCGAATGCAATATATCTGATATATCACTCAAGGCCAGTCAATATTATATAAATATACGATAATGAATATCATATATCTAATCAAATCCGTACAAAATTAAAGACATCCATGTAAAGTGTCTAACTCCACAAAGTTACTTGGAGCTTCCTCAGTTCTCTTCTGCCGTGTTGCTAAGCTTATAGTAAGAGAAGAATAAAATAGGGTTAGATTTTTTCAAATGTCCCTTCAGTATGAAGATAGTTATCATTGAAAATCATTATTTCAAAAGCGTTAGCTAACTCTTTTGGATAAACGTACAACTGTCGTAGTTGGCACGCCACGCGATAACGAAACCTTCGGCAGCACGACGGCAACGACCGGTCGCGACGGGTCGTTGGGCTGAGTGCGCACAAATTCTGTACCGTCTGTATTATACACGTGTGCGGAATTCGTCAAACGGACGATTATTACTGCAACAAATCTACGGCAGGCCATCAGTATTGAGTGATAAAATATAAACTCAATATTCTTTTTTTTTCACTAGGTAAAAAGTGGACGTTTTCTTTCAAACTAGCACAAATCTTCTAATTGTGTTTTACAATGATATTGATATAGGATTGAAGTCTCAAATGTCATTTTGTGCAATATCTGACACTTTACTCGGATCACTTTATTATTACCTGGCTTAAGACTGCTAAGAGTGCCTCATAGAAGCCGTCACATAGTGTTGTGTTCGAT
This sequence comes from Echinarachnius parma, assembly GCA_037951105.1. Taxonomy (NCBI): domain Eukaryota; kingdom Metazoa; phylum Echinodermata; class Echinoidea; order Clypeasteroida; family Echinarachniidae; genus Echinarachnius; species Echinarachnius parma. The sequence continues at coordinate 17,972 of JBAMJV010013494.1, forward strand.
AGCTTCAGGTGTGTCAAGTATGACAATCCACGCACCCATGCTTCCAGGGCGCTAGATGCACAGACATTCAGAGTCCCGCCGGACATTGTCAGAGATTGTATCTGGGAATTAATTCAAATGAATGTACACGAGTATAGTACTTAAGCATATACATAATGTAAGTTGCAATTTATCTGGTTCTGCATTCTTAATCAACGATATTATCAAATACAATATAAGGTGATCACACACTTAAATAAATTGAACAAATATCACATGAAATATCAAACACGTACAACACAACTATACTTGGAACCTATCAATATAAGTTATATGCAATAACAATAACGTATCTTGATGCACTGGATAAATGCAGTAACGTGCACATTCTATGTTCGACGAAAATGGGAAACCTTGAAAATTGGAAACCTTTTTATATATTACTGTATTTACATTCCATTGTATGCACAGTTACATTTAAACAAGAATGTCGATAAACATAACATGGTTGTTTATATTCAATGTACAAGTTGACATGGCACCTCGGCTATTCCTGTCTCAGTATTTAAGGTGACACGACTAGTCGCTTGGCCTCTAGGTTTAGGTGTGTCAGGTATGACAAGCAACTCAGCCAATTTAGCAAGGTTGTGAATGCATGACCATTTAGAGTCTCATTCGACAGCGTGAAAGACGCACCCTATAGTATCCAAGAAAGATAATTGGCAAATTGAGAATTGAATCTAATTGGCATTGTGTCATACCATGGTTGGGGCATCGATCGGTTTCCAACTCATGCGGATCCCATTTTGTCATCACAGAGTCACCCGATTGTGCAACAGCAGCTCTACGGTACATAGTGTGTACATTGTTAATATTTTTTTGTATGAATGCAATTTAAAACAATTTCCACATAGCAAACAAACAGATACAATGAACAAATTAAAACAGTTCGAATAGAAGTAAAATTAAGTGGCTCTTTGTAACACCTGCCTTCCTACTAAGACCCAGTAAGTGGAGACGGTAAGCAGTGGCGTAATGAGCCAAAACTTTTGGGGGGGCTAAACAAAATTTGTGCAAGGGAGTGAAGCGACCAAGCCCGAAGGAGCGAATCGACTGAGCGGGGGGGGTGGGGGGGGGGGAGGGGGGGGGGGGGGGGGGGGGGGGGGGGGGGGGGGGGGGGGGGGGGGAGGGTGTGAGGGGGTCCCCCTCCCACGGTAGGGAGCTTTTGCATTTTTGGACTTGAACTGTGCAAATCTGATGCAATACCTAGAAAGTGAAATTTTGACATCGACGACATGTACTTAATGTCGGTAAGTGGCGTCATGAATCTACCGACTAGAAAAAGATTTTTTTATTGTTTCAAAAGACAAAAAGCGAAGCGATCTGAGCGGGGGGGGATGGTGTAGGAGGGGTGTCCACCATCCACGGTAGGAAGCTTTTGCATTTTTTGGACTTGAAACTGTTTCAATAATCTGATGCATACTTAGAAAGGTAATTCTGACATGACGACATGTAATATATAGTGCTATTAGCAGGGCCCCTGGGAACGATTTTTTTCACGGCGGTGCTGAAGATATATACGTATATATACCTATATTCTTCTTCTTCTTCTCCTTCTTTTCAGTCTTTTTCTGTCATTATCAAGAGCGATCTAGCTTTTAGCTAAGGGAGGGGTTTGACCCAATGACGATGTCCATGATTCGCTATTTTGAACCCCCGTAAGTGATTTTGTTAAACTTTTTTCAGTGATAGCCGCGAAGCGGGGATTTTTTGTTGCTATTTTGAACCCCCGTAAGTGATTTTTGTTCACTTTTTCACCATGCTAGCCGCGAAGCGGAGAATTTTGTTGCTATTTTGAACCCCTGTGAGTGATTTTGTTAAACTTTTTTCAGTGATAGCCGCGAAAGCGGCGATTTTTTTGGGGGGGCTATTTGAACCCCCGTAAGTGATTTTTTGTTCAACCTTTTTTCCACTGCTAGCCGCGAAGCGGCTGAATTCTGTTGCTATTTTGAACCCCCGTAAGTGATTTTTGTTAACTTTTTTACACTGATACACAATGCGGCGATTTTTTTGCTATTTGACCCCCGTACTCTCTTAATTTCTAGGACTTATAATTTAAAAAATCTTTCTTTACGACTTAAAATATTTTAAGTCCTAAAGACTTATTTCATTGGGCCTCCTGTACCCTTCGATTGAAATATTGGCTCGCAATCTAAATCTAATTGGGGCCTTAAACTTTAAGCCAATCAGACTACCCACAAATGACGTCATGCAAAATTCGCAAGAGTTGAAACCCGTTTTGACTGCCATTATTGGATTTCACGAAGCGACGTCGACGCGGCATGATGGAGGAATTTTCTCGAACAAATCGAGATGACGATGGGAGTGTGACCAAAGCTATCTCCAAAGGAGTAAGGCATAATGTTATGTGAATGCAATAGGATGTGATAGATTATCTGGGAGTCAAACAGCCGACCGATAAATATGTAAATTTCATACGAAGTATGCCCTAATGCGAACAACAGTCTGCAATGCAATGCACCGGTACGTACGCGTACCCTGGCCTGTAGCTAGCCGCCGCTAGCTGCAGGCCGGGAGTGCGGCGCGCTGCAGTCCGGCCTGCAGCGCTAACTGTATGTCATGTTTATAAAATATGTAGACATTGCAATAAACTACCTCAATCGAATTGCTAATATTTAACAATTTTTATCAAAGATAAAATGCACTGAAATTATGAAATTTTACTAACATTGAGTCTAGAATTATTCAGCAGAGTTGGATTGATGCATGTGCACACTTTGTCCAGACTAACCTTAAGTTAAGACTTACCGTAAAGTCGAGATGGACTTTCCTTCAATTGTTCAATTTCTCACGAAATGTAGCTGATATACAGCAACATGATTGTTGTGCCTGATAGTAGTTTGTGCAAATTCCAGGGTTTGAAATTACAAGGACTTGTTTTAGAATTAGGGGGAACTTTTGTGTTGTGTTTAGAATTCACTGATAATATTAATAGTACCTCTTATTTTGTTACAATAAAGCAGAAAATGTGTAAATAAAAAAAATGGGTCTTGATTTGGTTACATAACTCCCATTAGTTTTTATGCGCCCGAATGGTCGTATTACATGTATGCCAAGTCTCCTTAACATGGATTGAACGATAAGAGACCGATGTAAATGTTGGTCATGGTGTCCAGCATTGCCCTTAAAAATTTCGGCGTGTTGGGTGGCTCTTGGTTGTCATCGATATGTTGGTGATGAGTGTTGAGGAGGAGCTGGTGGCCTAACTTTCCATGGAGCAGGAGCGCGAAGCGGGAGAAGATTGTGCATTCAATCGTCCATCTCGCCGACCGTTGGCCCATACGCCATCATATAATATGGCTCAGTATTAAAAGGGTCCGTTTTCTTTGTTGGATAAGACTAGGTAGTAGGTGTGCAATCTCATGATACTAACAATAATCAACATGATATTTTTCTTCTTTTTTTTGCATCCCTTGTAAAATAATCATTAGATTATGAGCAAATATTTAGAAATCGTAAAGACGTCTTCCTATTTTACTTATTGAACCTGTCAGGCCTTCTCCATATGTATCGTGACAAGATTACCTTTTCGTTCTCACATTTTTATTCAATAGGATGCAGAGGGGGAGACGTGGCTGAGCCAGTCTGCGAGCAACGCCCGGGGGAAGGTTGCGTGAGAGTTCTGTGGGAGCAGAGGGACTGCGTTTTTCCAGAGGGTGCCCTTGCTGCAGCTGGAAGAGGTTTGGTGTGGTGGTCCAAACGATGTCCTCCGGCAAGGTGGTCGTCATCGGAGTCTCAAGGTGGGAGCATCGTAACTTCGTAAGCAGCAACATCCGTGGCAAAGGTGAGGGGCTTTCACGGAGGGAGTGCATGCCCGCTATACTGCGCTGTCCCTTCCTCGCCGAATGGAGGTCAGCGACATCGAAGGGAAGGTGAGCATCATTGGGATGGACGTCAGCGACAGTCGAAAGGAAGGAGAAGCCTGTTAATCCCAAGCGACGTCTGCAGAAGTTTTGTCGGAGAGTTGTGAATGACAGCGTAGTCGACAGGTGCGAGCCTGGTCATCGGAGGAGGGATCGTGGAGACACGATGGGCCGGACGGGAGATCGTCTGTTGAAGGTTGCAGATCGCGAGCACAGGTCGAAGAAGTGTACGCGAATCGCCAGGTTGGATTGTTTCAAAGCGTTATCGTCGAGGAGCGCTTGACATCGTCGGTGTTATCGGAACATGGACTCTTGGTCAGTGTGCTGACGTTCAGATACGCTGGTTGAGCGGAACTTCAAAACTGCGTAGAAGCCGATTTTGATAGTACTTTGAAAACTGTAATCTGCTTTGTTTTTGCAGACTTATGTGCAGTGGAGAACAGGGTCTTGTTTTTAGCCCCAATTAATGGATAGCGAACTGTGACAAATATTGAAGAAGCAGTGGATTCCATAATTATGTTTGAACATTTACCAAGTGTGCAAATACTATATGTACAGGAAAAACTGATGTTGACTGTTGAGTCTTCCTTAATAACATTATGGACTGTCACAATCAGAGACTTAAAAACTTTGGAAGACATATTGGGTCCTTTGAGACTTTGACATGATTTAAGGAAGACTCGGATAAATAACAATTGTATCATGAACTCGGTATGAAAAAGGTATTGTTATTTTCGTTGTTTTGTTTTATGTTTACTGTGTATATGTAACCTATTGTGATGTCTAATAGCTATGATTGCACGGTGAGTTTGTGATTTATTCTTATGCATAATGATGATGCGAAGTAATATTATTACAATGCTTACACAAGGAAACAGTTAGACATGTGTTAGACTAGTATTAGACAAGTTTTTGCAATCCAGGAGTAATAATAATGAGTAAAATAAATGTAATACAATATTAATATTCCCCAGTAAGCAGGTATATCTATTTTCTTTCTTTCTATGTTTGTCTTTAAATTATCACTCTGCTACGCTTTAAATAGTAACCTTTATAGATTCTCCCTGAGTAACTGTTACCAAGTACAACTATGGAATGTATAATTAAGACAATATCATTGCTGGTATTATACTGCCCCCTTACTTTTAATATAAACATTTTTTTTTTCCTAATTATTTTTTTTTCTTTTACATCCTCTCTCATATTATTGGACCATACTGCTGATTTTATAACGTAATTCTCGTTTTCGAGAGAATCCATGTGAGATCCCGTTCGGGCCAGTGCGCAACCATTATCGTTCTGTCGCCATTTGTATTTGTGACGCACAATATTTGCGCATTTTAATCGTTTTATTAGCGGACCACACGGTAGGTTTCTGTTTTTATTTTACCGGACATTTTATATATCATTATCCATAGACCTCCTCTAGTGTCCTTTTTACTATACCAAGGGGTATGACGGTTTCGATGGAGGAAAAGTTCCCACCGTTTCATCGAAAATCCACGACACGGCCGCGAGGCCCATGGATATATCTACGGAGCTAGACGACTCCCGCCGCCGGCGCCACGGGCTGTTATAAGATCACAAAGGCCCAAGAAGGCCTAGGGCCGTGATAAGGCGCCCGCTACACGGGCCCAGCAGTGACAAAGCTCATAGATCACGGGTCACGGACCGAGGCAGTTCTTTGCTAGACTGGACAAACTTGAGACCAGTTTGAGCGGGTCATGGCAGGCCATCAACGGCGTCCCTGGTGGCTCTAAACCCAAAGTGGGATTAGCCTCATCATCAGTGATGAGGGGCCGGTTAGGGTCCAGGACCAGGGAGCTGGGGACGAATTCGACAACATCGATTAAGACGTTGGGAAGCCCGATGTCGACGATGACGGCGCCTCAATACATGGATTTGATCGTGATGATGATGTAAGCACCCATGACCATTGATGCTGCGGCTAAGCCTAACTCGTCAAAAGTGGTGCAGGACAAGGTCCCCCAAATTGCTGCTAAATATGCAGGTTGCCGCCCGCTGGTTGGCGAGTCCCATTGATGAGGACATCGCGGAGACGATCGCATACATGACCAGTAATAAAATGGAAGAAAAAATCCTTGGCTGAGGCGGCTGAAAGGTATCATTAGCCCCGATAATGGCCCACTCCTGGATGTTTCCTAAAGTAAACGCTTCAATCTGGGAAAACCTCCCATCCTACGCCAGAGGGTAAGGACTATCGTTGTAAACAAACTATCCAGAGGATCGCTGGACACAAGGGTCTGAAGGCGTTTGCGCTCTACTTGGGACCCGGGACTTTATGTCCGGACACACAGCAAGATGTGCTAGCTCTTCTGTGCGACGCAAAATTTGCCCCTGAATTGCCTCAGGGGAAAGGACCAGCTAAAACCTGAACATAACAGCAATTTCCAGCATCTCACAAAGCATAACCAACAAGGTCACGAAGTTCTTGTTGCGGGATGATCTTGGTCGTCAAGTCAAGGACATAGAAGATCAAGGAAATGGCACCGCTGGCGTGATGCTGGTCTCGACAAGGTCAACAGCCTCCGTTCCATCCATACAAGAGGTATGGAGATCCATCGAGACGACCCTTCAACAACTGAAGCAAGCGGGCTGGGGTCCCTCGGGAATCACAGCGGGAATTCAGTAGTCCCAGATCGGGTTCGTCGGGGCCCCCGCCCTTTTTTAGGCGGAGGACAGTGGCGCGGGAAACCACCGCACAACGTTCGATACAG